>CANYCX013374824.1:0-19431 GCA_948193385.1 Breynia disticha f. nivosa | reverse complement strand
TTGCTTCTGCTGTAAAATATATTTATGTTGTAACTGTTTTGGGCCTAAGTATGTTTTGAAAATAATTTTCGTTTATTTTCTCTCTCCTCCTGATTTTACATTCGTATTCACTCTGATTTACAAATAATTTATAAAGATTATTAATTTACAAGAAAAGGGGAATTAAAATTTGAGTGTCACAGAGTGTGGTCGATGAATCTGTTTGGATGTTGAATGTTGTTGATGAATGTGACTTTGGCTGTTGAATGTTGGTGACGAAGCGTGTTTTGATGATTTTTTTGCAGGTTGCGTTTTGTTTTAATTTGAGGGGATTCTGTTTTTTTGAATGTATAATGATTTTGAATTGGAAAGATTGTGGATAATATTTTTCAGATTTGATTTATATATAGTGTATCATTTTAGGGAATAGAATCATCTAAGGTGACATTGTTGGAATTTTTTTCCTAAGATAATGTATATGGAAATATGATAGTTTGAAAGTGGCATATGTGTAAATTGGTCTAGAATATTTCTGTTTGGGCCCAAAATAATTTAGGCCAATGAACCCACGTGGACGAGAGCCCAAGTGTGCAGACTTGGCCCCTGCAGGAATTAAAGGAAAAGATAAATTAAGGAATATCCTATGGAAGCAAATTAGGGAAATATTCATTAACAGAATATTTGGTGGCTGCCAAAGGAAGGTATCTTGGGTCAAATGAAATTATTTTTGTTGCCAAATGAAGATTATTCTCTCCAGGCTTATAAATATCAGCTCAGCAAAAGGACGCACATCGATCATAACCAACCCTCAGACAACAACTCTGTCTCTACTTTATTTTTCAGTTGTTGACAAGCTTGTTTTTGTATTTTCCTTACATTTTACTGTTATGTTTTAGTTTCTTGTTATTTATTATTTTCGGTTTGACGATTTGAGTTCATTGAGTCAAAGATCCTTGAGAAAAGATCGTCCTAATTTTCTCATTAAATCAATTGTTTGATTAATTTTGAATTTCGCGCACTTTACTTTTCTACATTTTAAACTTTATTGTTTGGAATAACATAAAAATCTTGGCACGCTCGCGTTTATTTCAATTTTTTAACTTCGTTTGTGCTTTTGTTGTTAGGAAAGAACGACGTTTGTCACATTTTAAAAAGAAGCAAACAATTTCAATCAATTATTGCTTACAATTATATTTAATTTTTTCTTTCTTTTAATTAACGAAGTTATTTTGTTAAATTTAAAAACATATTTGTTTGTGCTTAGTTAGTTGATAAAAAATTGCTGTATTTGAATCGATTAAATTAAAACTTAAAATATTTATTAACGAAAAAATTGAACCGTTCAAATCGTATAACTGTAATTGTCTGGCTAAACTGTCTAAACCTTGCTTGAACCGAAACTATGTCTGAACCGTCATGCACCGTATTTAGAAGGTTAAAGTTAAAGTTTAAACTTTTCTTCAACCGTAATCGGTGGTTTATAAAATGTAACCGGCAGTTAATGAACCGTGGTCATGTGTCCATAGGGACTAAACTACGATGAAGTTTTAAGTGAAGGACAAAACTTACAAATTTTTCTTCATCTCTGAACCACACACGTAATTCGACCTTCGCTAGAATTAAAGCCGTCCTCCATTAACCTCCGCTGGAAAACACATCACTACACACTCCCCAGAAAAAAAAAACCTGAAAAATGTCAGTTCAAGAATATCTAGACAAACACATGCTCTCACGAAAAATCGAGGACGCCGTTAACGCCGCCGTTAGAGCCAAAACCTCCGATCCCGTTCTCTACATCGTAACATTTCATTTCCTCCTTTTTTCTACTAATTTCGATTATTGGCTAATTATTTACTTAAATGAACGATTAGTGTAACTTTTTTTTTAATTAATAGGCGAATCACATGAAACGTGCGCTTCCTTCAGTGATAACGAAAATAAAAGCGAGGCAGATCCTTGATAGTAGAGGAATACCGAGCGTTGAAGTTGACTTGTTTACTAATAAAGGAATGTTTCGTGCTTCGGTTCCGAGTGGTGACGTCACTGGAATGTAAGTGCTGTTGATTGTTCGATTCTTTTTTGGAGAGATTATGTTTTCGGTTTTTGATGATTTTTTTTGTATATTTTTTGATTGGATGAAATTTAAAGTGAGATTTAGTGTGTTATTAGGTTTGGAATTTAGAAGTTAGTGAATGTGTTGTAGTTGTAGTTAAAGTTTGTTGAGAAATTGTCGTGTAGATTGATCGGACATTGTTTAGTTGTGTCGGTGAGATTGTTGGAATGTATCATAGGCGATGAATGAAACGTAATGGTTATACGGGAGAATGAGTTCAAAATTCCACATTGTTTGGCCGGCAGCTTGAATTTTCTGGAATTTGTACATTGCATAGTAGACTGACAGTTTAGCAATGATGGAAGGAAGTATAATGTGCAATTTACCTTTTGTGAACTTGAACTTGTTCTGTAGCCAATGTTTGATGATATGGTTGAGTGCATAAAGTCGTATTGTTTAATAGTTTTGGTTGGTGATGCTAGGTATGAAGCAGTTGAATTGCGTGACGGGGACAAGGGAACTTATCTCGGAAATAGTGTTGCTAGGGCAGTTCAGAATATAAATGAAAAAATAGCTGAAGCATTGATTGGAATGGACCCAACGCTTCAAGGTCAAATTGATCAGGCCATGATAGACTTGGACAAAACAGAGAAGAAGGTATTAGTTATCTGCTTTAATTATTTGCACTTTGTTGTGAAGGTTTTTTTGATAGATATGAAAATTTAACCTGAATTATTATATTTACATTGTTTTTCTTTTATTTGGTAGTTGTTGCTTAGTTTTTTAAGTTGCCTGCAGAGTGAACTTGGAGCTAATGCTATACTAGCTGTGTCAATTGCTGCATGCAAAGCTGGAGCAGCTGAAAAGGAGGTATGCATAATACATTTTTTTTTCACTTTTTAATGGAATTGTTATAGTGGAAATTGTGCAGTTTCTTATTTTGAGCGTTCATATCAGGTTCCTCTCTACAAACATCTTGCGGATCTTTCTGGGAAGGCAAATTTGACTCTTCCTGTCCCTGCCTTCACTCTCATTTGTGGTGGAAGACACGCTGGAAATAACCTAGCCATTCAGGTGCATCTCTTTTAACTTTTTACATCTATTGTTCTGTTTACCTGATTCTGCCCCTCATCGATGTTCACTGACGGAACATTGCACTTCATAACTTTTGTCAGATTGTAGGCTTATAGCAAAGAATCTGAAATTTTTATGTCCATGAATTTATAAAAATCACACATTATCAAATATCAAGAAATTGGGTTAATAAAACCGAGATTCACTCTGTTTATACCCATAACCTATATTGCCTGTTTTGATCACTTGGTTCATTGGGCATGCGATGGTTGAGATTTGATTCATTTCTTTACAGTAGGGATCCTGTAAATATGAATTGCTGGGAATTAATGTTTAAAGAAATTTTTAGAATTAGTGATAAAATTCTTGGTCATCACCTTAAAGACGTGTCACTGAGATTACCGCTTGTTTTATGCTTTACAGGTGCTTCTTTCTTTGCTCGAGTTTTACTCATGTTGTCTGGTTATTTTGCATTTCTTTTTTCTGTATGTTTGTATATTACTTGAAACTTTTATTTCAGATCTTCTAGAAAAATGAACTTTTGACATTAATATTGTCAGGAAATCATGATTCTGCCAGTTGGAGCCATCAGATTTGAGGAGGCACTTCAGATGGGTTCTGAGACCTATCATCATTTAAAGGTGATATTTCTATATGGACTAGTGTAGCTGTATCTTGCTACTACATCTTTGTCGGTTTAGCCGATTGTCTTTCCTTGTGCTTGTTCCTATTTAGAGCTCACATGGACATTCTGTTTCTAATTTAAATTTATTTTTATCCTCTTATCTTCTTCCATCCAACATCTTCTGAACCCTTGACCTCAGAAGCAGATGCTTCACTGGTAACAAGAAACCAGGATGGTGTACAGACCTGGGACCTAGTATCTGCATCAATGTTTGTTTTCATAATAATCAAGAGCATTACTTTCAAAAAGATCTAAATAAATGATCAGGAATATGTTGTTAAAATTATTTGGTCTGTTTGGATGCTTTTATTTTTGCGTTGATTGAGTTTTGTATTATTTTTTTGTTAATGTAGTTGCAGCTTATGTTTTGACGAGTTCTTTTGCTGAATCTCTTTATTGACTTTTTTTTAATAAAATCAAACTGAACAGGCTGTTATTACAGAAAAGTATGGTGCACATGGGTGTAATGTCTGTGAAGATGGTGGTTTTGCTCCCAATATATCCAGGCAATTATTTCAGGATAATATTTTTGATGTCGTTAAACTTTGTTAAGAATGTTTGTTATTTTTTCTAACTGAAACTTGATACTCACTGGCAGTGTTCAAGAAGGATTGGATTTTGTAAAAGAGGCTATCAGCAGAACAGGATACAGTGAAAGAATAAAGATAGGAATTGATGTTGCTGCTACTGCTTTTTGCATAGGTGATCAGTTTTTTTTTCTTGGGATATGGTCCTTCAGCAATAGTAACTAACAAGGAAAATTTACTTTTCTGCACTTTATTAGATTGACTGAGAATAATGTCTTCCATAATGATTGTTCAATGTTGAAGTATGTCACCAAAACAGGAACTTGTGTGAATATTGACAGAAATTAATTTTTTCACCTATTTGTCTCATCGAATGTACTTACTGCATTATTTCTGTGTTGGATATTGTTACTGCATCACTTCTAAGATGGATTACAGCATCCATTTCTGTATAAATAATATGGTGAATTTTGTCTTGACAACAAATAGGTACCAAGTATGATTTGGACTTCAAATCGCCAAATAAGTCAGGAAAAAATTTCAAGTCAGGGCAGGACATGATGGAAATGTTCAAGGCACTGTGTATGGGTATAAATGAATCTATTAACTCTCTGGTTATTTTTCTCTTCTTGTTCTTTTTTTTTTGCACTCTGCAACTCTCTGTATTGTAATTTGATGGGGTTGAATATGTCAGAATACCCAATTGTTTCAATTGAAGATCCATTTGACAAAGAAGACTGGGATAATTTCAAGAGGTTTACTAGACTTGGCCTCTGTCAGGTTTGTTCTTAAAATTTTCTAAATGCCTTCTGCTGTGGCCATTCAATTGTCTTGAGACAATGTTAAATTGAGTGTGATGTATACAGGTAATAGGGGATCACCTGTTGATGTCAAATCTTAAGCGTATCGAAAGGGCAACACAAGAGTCTGCATGCAATACGCTTCTTCTTAAGGTATTGTCATGCTTTTGAAGATAGGGTGGGCTTTAGACATAATGAATGCATACTATGTTTTCCTTTTCTTCTCTTCTATCCCATTATTGTTTAAATTTCAATATCAGGAAATGTTTCTTTGCTGTACCATCATACTTGTTCAAGAACCAAAGTCTGATACCGCAGAAGCTGTTGTGATGGCTAGTCTTTTCTATTTTGACTAATGATTAGTGTGGCGTAAATTCAGATAAATCAGATTGGGACAGTAACAGAAGCTTGTGAAGTGGTGAAGTTAGCAAAGGGTGCTAATTGGGGAGTGGTGGTTTCTGATAGAATCGGCGAAACAGAAGATTCATTCATTGCGGATTTATCAGTAGGCCTTTCGACAGGTCAGATTAAAGCAGGTGCTCCATGCAGGGGAGAACGATTGGCAAAGTACAACCAGGTTCAATTTTTCTTCCACAAACCTTGCTTTTCTCTTAATTGTGTTGCTAAGTCTGCTTTAGTTTTTTGGTGTGTTGCTAATGGCAAACCAAAAGTCATGCAAGGATTTTTGCATTAGGAAACTGAGACTTTGCTTAACAATATGTAGTTATTGGTGATCGGTATTGGAAAAAGAACAGGTAAAAATTCACTGGCAATATCCTATATGGCTATATCATATTTTAATATGATTCTCCGCTTTCTACTTTGATGTTATCTAACTGGAAGGTTTGTTCAGAATATCAAACAAGCATGAACTTGACACCTGTCCAGCAAACAACTTTACTCCTTTTCTTCTTTTACTTCCCCTTCTAAGAAAATGTTAGAGAATCGTAAAGAGAAGAATCCCCAAGATTAATGATGTGATAGGAAGATGATAAATTGACCAAAAAGCATTTTTTTTTTTCATATTTTATGTTGGCCTTGGGTTAAGTAGACATGAACTTAACAGCCAAGTTTTGTTGCAGTTACTTCGCATTGAAGAAGAACTTGGTGATCAAGCAGTTTATGCGGGTGAAGATTGGAGGCAGTCTTGATCAATTTGTGAGGTTTTTCACCTCAAATATATGTATCGTTCCTGTCTCACAGGTCGAAAATTCAAAAGCAAAAACCCCTGTTGTATTGAGCTAGTTGATGTTCTGATGCTGTGTTGTCAGGCTTCTTTTTGGTGCCAAGTGAGTGTTTAATTTGTCTGTTTAAAATCTTTGTTTTCCCCATTTTTTAGACTTCTCAGAGGGATCTTCAGATTTTTTTGTAGTTAATAGGGGTGATTGAAAAGCTTGTAAACAGAAAATACTTTTCTAGTCCATAGTGCAAAGCCCTTTTCGATCTTTTTATAAAACGTTTGTAGTCTATGTCTTGAGATGTATTCAATAAAACTTTGTCAATCTTCAGATTTCTCATTGGTGATAAGTTCCCGTAGTCGGAACCAAGATGATCAACTTCCAGCAATTGTGGCAAGGTATTACTCTGTTATAGTTTATTTTATACTTTGCAATGTCCCAGCAGTATATAACCTGGAAGCTAAATGCAGTGATCATAAATAATTACTTCAGAATTATTGTTCCTCAGATTGATCCACCTTTTACTCTCAGCTTCATAGTATTCCAAATGATTCAATTACATCTAGACGATTGATCATATATCATGTCATGTTGCATGCCCAAAAAATCAGGTACATTGTAGATGTGGAAATGCGAAGCTAACAATACTTTTTTACAGCTTATGAACGTTTTTTAGCATCTGAAATGTGTTCAAGCAAGAAAAAACAGTTTAAGCGTTACTGATGTTTCACTAGGGTCCATACTTTCACAAGCACTATAAATGTTACGAACTCCTTTAAAACGTTTTCTCTGCAGCCCTGCGTGGCTTCACATCCATGTTGAGGTTGTTTTCTTTCTATTGAAGGTACAAGGTTCGAAATTTCTCTTCATTCGCACTTTCGCTAAACTAGAGCATCCATCCCTTGGAAATTCAGCAGATTGTATGCTGTTTAGAGGATTTGAAACGATGCTTGAGGTCTCGAGTTTGTTCAATCATGATCATTGTTAAGATTGAATCTGCGGTATGTTTAGGGGATCGGATTGGACAGCTCTTCTTCAGGCTATCCAACTGAATGAAGATATCTGTGATATGGTAATTGAGAGTGTAGATAAAACAAGCACCTCATGACTCCTCCCTTAGGCTCATCAGGGAGCGGAGACAATTCTCGACAGTGTAGTGCATGGATGGTACACTTATCCGAGGGACAGACGGCCACCAATGACACGTACACTCAACCAACAAACATCATTCGCGATCTTGGGTGTCATAGCAAACGGTCCATGACAATTAGCTTGAAGTTAAGTTTATACTAGCTGTCAAGATCAGTCAAGAAGGATTTAGACTAGTGAAAATGCCAAAACTATAGAAGTTACGGAAATATTCCTAGGACTTAATAGAAGTATAGAACATGTGAAACGTTTCCTTTTCTTCTTTCTCCTAAAACACCCTAAATTTCATCAAATCTCTAATACAATACCCCTCTAATCAATCAAACCACCACAATTGTTATATTATTTCGTGTCTTCATCTCCATTATAGCCATAGAACAGGGTAATTAAATATAAGAACATCACCTTCAGGCTTGGTTTTCTGATAACCATTTTGTTAGACTCAAAAAATCTTTAAGATAATGAGTCATTTATTCACAATTGAATTAGTAACAGCTTGGTACTCCTCAAATATAGGAGTTTTGTTATTAAACAAGTACTTGTTAAGCAACTATGGATTCAAGTACCCTATTTTTCTCACATTATGTCACATGATATGATGGCGTGTTCGATGTTGAGTTACATTGCCATTTCTCGGCTAAAAGTCATGCCTTTACAGAATATCCCGTCGCGGTTACAGTTCTTGAAGATTTTTGGTCTCGGGATTGTGTTTTGTTTCTCGGTTGTTGCCGGAAATACCTCGCTTAAGTACCTTCCGATTTTGTTTAATCAGGCTGTTGGTGCAACCACTCCTTTCTTTACTGCAGTTTTTGCATATTTGATGACATTGAAGAGAGAAGGTTGGATCACTTATGGGGCTCTCGTTCCTGTTGTTACCGGTGTAGTAATCGCTAGTGGGGTAACTGTTTCTGCCATCCTTGGCTCTTTTTTTTCGCGTAGATTTTATGTTATTATGTTAATGATTGAATGCTGTGTTTTGGTTTATGAATCTCTGTTTCTGTCCATAAAAATGAGAATGCAGTTAGTTTAAGAATCTATTTCAGTTTGTCATCTAGTTTAGTGTTAGCCAGGGTTTAGGGAGATTTGGTTCAATGAAAATTTCTTCTTGATCATATTTTTGCTCAAATGATCAAGAAACTATTGAAGTGAACGATTCTGTGAGGCAAGAACATGATTGATACACTCTTTTTGTTACATTGACTGGTTTTTTGAAAGATTTAATTTGATTTTTGTGAGGGGATAGAATTTGTCCTTTGATTTGGGTAGAATCTTGGAGATTCGTGTGCATTAACAAAAACTGAAAGAAAATCTTCCTAACTTGTCAACTAGTTCATTAATTCCTTCTGTTTCTCTTTCTCCATTTATAAGTTTGTGAGGTTATTGGAGTAGTCTAATATGGTATTAATCTGGTGTAAATTTTCTTATAGCCTGACTGCAGGGTGAACCAAGTTTCCATCTCTTCGGGTTTATAATGTGCATCAGTGCCACAGCAGCTCGAGCTATGAAAACAGTTCTTCAGGGGATTTTACTATCTTCAGAAGGGTAATACAGTGATACACTACTTACTCATCTGCCCAAATTTGAGCCTTTTACTTTTATCCTTTTCTGCTACAATTCTAACTGAACAGGCTGCATTATTATATATTCTTACCGGAGAAAAACTTCATTCCATGAATCTCTTACTGTACATGGCGTCTGTAGCAGTTGTGTTCCTTCCACCTCTGGCATTAGTGATGGAAAACGACGTCGTTGCCATTATGATTTCGCTTGGTAGGGACAGTCCCAAGTTTCTGTTGTATCTTGTCTTCAATTCTGCATTGGCGTATCTTGTGAATTTGACCAACTTCTTGGTTACTAAGCATACCAGTGGCTTGACTCTTCAGGTATTCTCCCTTATAAGCTGTTTCTTTTAGAACAAGTATGTTCTCATTAATAGAAGCAACATGGTCAGACCAAAAAAAAAATAGAAGCAACATGGTTTGGCTATGCTCCGTAGACACGGAAATAAAGGGGGGTAGGGGGCGCCACGCTTGTCGTGTCTACTTCTATAGCCCCGCCCCTTTATAGTACATGCATTTTTCTGTAGCACCGCTCCCTTTGCCGTGTCTTTTCCTGTACTATTTTCAAAGCTTAAGTTGCTAAAACTGTGTCAACTTTATTTTATTGTGATTGTTCCCCTTTTTTTTCATCATGGGCTCTGCTTGAGATTCATATGAACATATTTCAGGTACTGGGAAATGCAAAAGGAGCAGTTGCAGTTGTCAGCTCAATTTTGATATTCAGAAATCCTGTTTCTGTGACTGGTATGTTTGGATACGGAATTACAGTAATCGGCATACTTCTCTACAATGACGCCAAGAGGAGAAGCAACTAATCACACAATTTAAAGCAAAAGTTCTTTTTATAACTTTATCGTCAGAATTTTTATTCTAATCCATGGCTGACAAGCTTTACCAACACACTGAATCAAGTTCAAGCAGCAGAAGCTCCGCATAGAACTTTTAAGAGGGTTTTTTGCTCACAAACAATAGAGAAATCTTTCATTTAGGAAGGGCATAAATATGTATTTTGGAGATGGAGATTAGAGGATCTTGTATGGATAGCTTAACATAAAAAGAAATTTTGTATGATTTTAATTATATTGCTTCTTTTCACTTATTATCAAGTTTAGAAATTTTGTATGATTTTAATTATATAGCTTCTTTTCACTTATTATCAAGTTTTCACCTTAGTTATGGAAGAAAATATCATTTCAGTGCTTTATTTATATGGTTTCTTGAATGATTCATAAAATTACAAGAGATGGTATAACTTTGGGTCCATCCCAACTTTAGGTTTAGGGTAATTTTTATAAAAAGGGACCAAATTGGGCGGTGGGATCGGTGAAGCGGTCATTGGTTGGGTCTCGGTTCACCATTCAGATCAGTCTGTAAGCGAATTAGACTGGTTTTGAATATTGAAAAAAATTAAATAATTTAAAAGTAAAATAATTTTGCACCCTAAACCCTCAACCCTTATTTATTTATTATTTTTAAATTACTGGTTTGATCAGTAAACTACTGGTTCGACTAATGAACCAACCACTCAGTCTCTTTTTCGATTTGTTCACCTGTCCGGTTCTGATAATACTGGTTTAGCGTCTAAATTAAGCTCTTGGGAAAATGACATAAGTGCCATTTTAAAGTTTGATTATTTTTTTTTTCTCATACCAAATGAAACATATTACTTAATTAACATATTTTGAAACTCATTCAAAAAAATAACAAGCTATATAATAGAAAAATCTTCACAAATCATTCAACTTCTCATTTTTTTCCTCTCTTTTTTTCTCGTTTTTCACTTCTTCCACCTCTTTCTTCCTCTTTTCAATCTTTTATAATATATGTTTTTTTACTGTAATCGATTCCTTCATTCCTCTTAATGTCTTTCTGTATTATCATTTCCACATAACTAAATCGAATTAAGAGCAAAACATAAACCTGAAAAAAATCGACTGTCAATATTTCAAGATTAAATCCCATTTCTTCAGATTAATAATATAAAAAAAGATGTAACAATTGCAGGAGGTTTTTTCATTCATTCTTATTTAATTAAATAAGTTTTATTTAGTTTATCAGAACTTGATTATTTTCTGTTATTATTATTCGTGGATATGTTGTGGATAAAGCGTGGATAATCTGTAAATAAGGTCTATAGAGAATAACGGCTATGATTTTCAGTGACACATTTATGTGTGGACTATTATATGTGTAGATAGTTTGTGGATATGTTGTAGATATTTAGTATATGTGTGGATGCTTTGTAGATATCTTGTTGATATTTACAAAAAGCAATGTCCACAACATATCCACAACGCATCCACAAATTGATTAATGTGTGAATATTTTGTGGATATGTTGTGAATATGTTTTAAAAAATCAATATTCACAATATATCTACAATGCCTCCACAAAAATATCAGTGTGCGGATGTTTTGTGGATATGTTGTAGATAATGATATTTTTAGAATAAGTTTGAAGAGGTAATATATGGTGGTATAAGTTTCAAAAAGTGTTATTTATAGAAAAGTCAAACTTTAAGGTGAGATGTGATGACCTTCACGGTAAGCTCTTTTGGGGCAACCCGAAAGATAGAAGTCACTGCAAGAAAAAAGGCTTTTTCGACAAACAAATCGGAAAATGAATTTTTTGGCGTCTCTATTTCTAACAACCGTTTTCGGATGAATTTTGTAAGAAAATTTAAAATGAAATTTCCCACAAACTTGTCAAAAATATTGCCGAAAAAATTCATGCTGACGGATTTATTAACAGAAAATTATTTTAATTTTTATATCTTTAATTTTTTTAGTTTTATATTTCTAAGAAAATCGTAAAAAAAATTTAAAAAAATGTTCAAACGCTGACACTTTTTTATTTTAGAATACTCAAAATTTGTTCAAATTCAACCAATTTTTTTAAAAAAATCTATAAAAGAATATAAAAAATATATAACTTATAATTTTTTTCAACTAATTTTTCATAATTAAACTAGAAAAAATATCTCAGATTTTATATTAAAAATTATTAAAATATGTAAGACAATAATATGTATAAAACAATCAAATCTATACATAAATAATTCTTTTATAAAAATAAAAAATACACATAAATTCTCTCTACAATCACTTCACTAGAAAAAAAAGATATTTTTAAATTTGTGAAATAAAAAAAATTTAACATGTTTTTTAGTTTTCTAACCTAAAAAACTGTGGAAAACAAGCTTCATTTTATAAAAGAAAATTGTGGAAAACTACTAAGTAGTTTTTCAACTTTAGTTATAATTTAGAAAACCTTGTTTTTTTTTTTTAGAAAAAAATAGTTTTGAACATGTTTTCTAATTTTTCAATTTTCACAGAAAAATTTCTCAAAAATGTGAAAAATTTTCTGTTAAAGAACACGCTGTAATACTTCTAACAGATTGCGTCTTGCCATTTTCAAAACAAAATTACATTTACTACCTCTTCGAACAGCAATATTTGCGACAACAAACTATCACCTCAGCAAATTCACCCAAAAATTCTTATGCATAAAAGTAACGCATCGTGTAGGAATTCATGCGCAGCTTATTATATAAACTTTCTAAACTAAAAAAAAAAATCTCACATGGTTGTTTTCTTTATTTTCTCTGAATCACGTTTGAAGCAACTCACAGGCGTACTGCATCTTTATCATCATTCAATCATCTCATTCTGCTATTACGTTGAGAAACTCGCAACAATCTGCACCTTCATCATCACTCATTCATCTAATTGAGCTATTACGTTCACGAAAACGCGATAGCCCTGACACATATCAGACAGCAAGCAGTACTCGTTCTTTGCATGGTAGGTAGCCATTAAACCTGCACAACAGCGTAGAAGATGAAGCACTAGTGCTTTGGCAGGTTTACATACAATAGCAAAAACATGGCACTTAAAGTCCGCTTGCTTCCCATGATATCTAAAAGTTCAAGCCATATGTCACCCAACAAATAGCAGTATCAAAAAACTGGAAACGAAAACGACAAAAAACAAGATAGCAATTCTCATACCATAGCCTGAAGTTTGAACATCAAAACCTTCATCCTACAAAACACAGAGATAACATCCATCAGAGAAATAAACCCAAAATAACACATCATTTATTAAGTGATGAGAAATATAAAATAACTAAAGGGAAAAAATGTCTGGAGGAGTTGGCAGAAGAAGAGATATCTCACTTGCAGCTCTCTAATCAGTGGCAAACTCCCGGTTATTGAGTATGGTTTTACGTGACCAACTACCTCTTCTGTTGCTTTACACAGCGTGTGAAAACCACGAGAATCAAGATCACAAGCAACTCCAGACATTGCTTCTTCAAATGTCACGGTCAGGCTATAGAAAACATGAACAGTACACAATCAGCTTAAGGATGAGGTTTCATAGAAGCATGCTACATATACAAATAATGAAACAGGAAAAATATTTTCCTGGGACAAAGTGACGAAGTAGCAAAGGTAGAACACAAACCTCCCCCTTAAGTTTTCGTCTGAGAGGACGTATTTTGAAACTGGACCTCTTGTATCTAGTTTCTCTATGTTCATATTGATATCATCCACATATTCTTGTAACCTTTTCATGACATCTACAACACTGCAGCAGAGTATCAAGTCTATACATGAAAATAGAATGAAATCAAGCTTAATGAGAATTAAATGAAACCAATAGCTCAATTTATTCAAGAATAATTTCGAAATACTGATTATAATCATAAGAACAGATCGGCAAAGACAGATTGCTTACTTGTAGAAGGGTGTTAACCTGCAGCAAAATTAAAGAGAAAAAATGAATGGGTCATACTGTGATATTAGTTGGGCATAGAATATCATTGTTAATGGAATTTAAAGAAATAACCTGATGTCTCCTGAAATTGTACACTCCGCAGGAATTTGATTGATCCCTCCTCCAGGATCTATGCAAAACAAAGCACAAACTTCAGAAATGCAAGCATTTTGAGTGTAACAAAAATTCCGTGCAGAAATGATACTTACAACTCCATTGTGTTGGCTTCATAGTTGATGGGGTTGCAAATCCATAAACTTTTTCTTTCGGATGAGGGGGGAAGTCTTCGTAAAAACGCAGTTGTATAACCTTAAGGGCCTCCATGGCCAATTCTAACACATTGATAGCCTGCGGATAGTCCAAATGCCAAGGTAAAACTTAAAACTTATGCCAAAACAAAGGAGCTGTTTGAATTAATATGTAACAATCTACATCCCTAATATGTTGTTTATTCATTATTTTGGGAACATCTTTCAGCACTTTTTGATCATTCAAACATTCTCAAAAAACCATCCTCTCCTCATTACCAACACACATGAATGCCTCCGGTGAACTATTTGGTGCTCAGTTTATTTCTAACAAGATAAGAATTGTAATCTGGTTATTAACATAAAAAAGATAAGTCAAACTTACAAAACAGAATTTACAAAACAAAAAAATCTACATTTTATCAGTGCGCGCAATACACTGACAACCAAAAATTCACAATCTACTACCATCATTGGTTCATTCAATCTACCAAACCAACTATACTAAAATTATTTTTTAACTAGCTCAAGTGCAATATCACAGTGAAATCTTCATTACAAATACTTCACAAGTTATTGAACACAAGGCATCTATTATGAAGAATTACTAGTAACAACTCCCATCCAATGAACTGTCCTCTACATTTTATTTCTGATAAGACCAAAAATTAGTAGTAACAATTCCCATCCAATGAACAGTCCTCTACAATCTATTTTTGACAAGAAGAACAAAATCATGGGTTTCAGGTAATTGTACAAAATCATGGGTTTTGCCTTAATCTCACTCAGAAAGCCAAACCTTTCAGTTTCTGTTACCACTAGTCCCAACAAAATGCTCACAATTCCTTTTGTCATGTTATAGTATCAAGTATAAGAATGAGAAGTAGGCCACAACTTTACATAGATACATTCAACTGAATTGATCTATGCATCTTTTCCCTTTTCATTTTACTTAGGATACCCTTCAACGTTTAATTAAGAATCAAATTTCAGCATAACATAGAAACTAATTACACACCTTGTGAGGTAAACCACTGTGAAACAGTTTCCCAGTCACATGAAGTTTCCAAGGAATCATACCACCTGTGCCAACGCAAGGTTGTTTATCTGCAGTATCAATCCAGAATCTACAAAAAATGAATATCACGTTTGATTACTTCAGTGCACAGGCATGAATTTCTTACAAAATGGCCACTGCAATGAGCAATTTCAGAAATGAAAATCCATTCATAATCCAAGAAAATACGTTAGCAGCTTACAGAGGACCATCTTTCAGCTTATTAAGCAGTCCATCTTTCACAAGTGCATCAACACCAACACCTGTTATAGAAGAATTCTCTTCATTAGCAATAAAAACAGCTACCACTGTCGAATTTAGCTTCGGCTTTGCCTCCCCTAACCGCCTCATAAGTTCTGTAAGGAGAGCAACATGTCCCAAGCAATCAGTAGTCCCACGGCCGCGAAGCTTATCCCCATCAATGCTTAGCGAGAATGGATCAAACTCCTGAGAATGGATCAAACACTCATATGGCAAATAAACATTAGAATTTATCCAAATCAAACATCAAACTAAACCCTAACAAAACCCTAAAAATGGAAAGAAAGTGGGAAGAGAAATAAACCCAGTCATTTGGATTAGCAGTAACAACATCCATGTGCATGCCAACAAAAGACAAGATCTTGCCAGGTTGAGTGCCAGGGTACTCCACTATCAGATTCCCTCTACCAGGGAAATACGATACATGGTTCACCAACAATGGACCTCCACCTGTTTTGGTGCTGTAAGGCATCAGACTATCCAACACATGCTTCACTATTTTGTCCTCTTCCGGTATCAGCTCCGGTGGGTTGTTTTGCACATATTTGGACTCTCCTATCAGCTTCCCGAGGAGAGACACGAAACTATCTTTGTCGAGATCTCCCAGAGTTTCTTTGATGCTTCCCATGCTTTGCTTGTAAGAGGAGTGCGTAATTGAAGAAATTATTATTTATAGGATCTTGAACGAGACCTTAATTGGTCAAATTATCGATATTTGTTTCCATAAAAATGACCATTAAATTAGACATTTTAAGAAGGGAAAAAATGTAAATTCAATTTGTAAATTATGTCACGAACAAAACTTTTTCCCCATTTTTTACTTCTCGTCTATTATGGAGGTTTAATTATTGTTCATTATGTTTCTGTTTAATTGCTAGCTCTGCTTATTCTGCCCCAAAACATTTAATTCTTGAACCTTTTTGATTCTTTGTTATCATCGATCTTCCAAAAATGAGAAACCATTCAAAAGGTTCTGAACTCAAATCTGGCTAGTAATGCAAGAAACCAGATATCTACCTAAGAGTAAAACTAAACTATCATCTAACAAAAATGGATATTAGTATCAATTGGACCTCACTTTCCTAACCATTATGTCCATTTCCGAGGCAACTACTGTTAAAATCGACCGGATTTTGGCATCGGCATGGGATGACTCGCATTGCCTTATGCTCCAGGCCCTCGATTCATTGGATTGCTTGCATTTTCGCCAGTCAAATTGGTAGAGCCTCCTTGGGAAGTAGAGTTATACGACAATGGTGAGCTCCAGTTCAACACTTGCGGTGATGGTGCTGCTGATGAAGGCACCGATTCTGGAGCACTCGAACTAGATTTTTTACCCGATTCTGGAGCACTTGAGCTAGGTTGTTTACCCGATTCTGGAGCACTTGAACTAGATTGTTTACCTGATTCTGGAACACTTGAACTAGATTTTTTACCCGATTTTAGAGCACTTGAACTAGAGTTTTTACCATCAACAATAAAACTACCCACAATAACCTGATAACAAGCAAGGAAGAATTTGAGAGGCACGCAGATGGAATTATTTACGAATGATGACTACAAATCTCACGCAACATATTGATCAAAAACTAAATTCCATGCAACGTTCATATACAGTACAAGATAGATATTAAAGATACCTGTACAGGGCCTGCAGCCCTTAACAGTCCTGCAACTCCCCCACCAAATACATGGCCTTCTGGATTTGCTAATGACACACTCAACCCACCAGATCTACTGTCATTACCGTTGTCGTCGTGAAACAATAATATACCAGAAAGAGAGATTATTTCATAACGCCCCTGGCAAAAAAAACATAAAAAGAAATACAGGTGATTTAACAAAGGGTACAGGATAGAATCTCGCATGTTTTTTAAGATGAAACTCTCATGGATATCATAAGTACCTCATATGTGACAGTTCCACTTGGATGTGTTGGTTGGCTTAGAGTGGCAGTCCCAATGGCGCCATTTGCAGAGAGTATACAAACAGTTCCTGGCCCTTCCTGCGAGAAGGTATAAATCTTTGAAGCTACATCCTGCAAAAACATAACCATAATTAGACTTCAGAATCGTGTTATGAATTAAAAATCTTTCTTCCTGTTATTTGTTTTATCTCTTTCCCATTTTTATTAATATATATTTTCTTGATTTAGTTATTTATAACATCAATTTACTTATATTTCAAAGTGGTCATAGATGACCACCTATAATATATACGTCAACCCTGCTTCTTGAGAAATGATGCTTCACAAGTCCAATTCTAAGACTCGGCACTCTCATGAAATAAGAAATCAACATAACTTATAAAGAGGAACAAATCATGTTTACAATGAAGAAATGAATTGTTAATGCCGTAGTTAAGCCAAGAACTTCATGAAAGAATCAGAAAGATTGAGAATGACAAACCTCCCCTGCTCTCGCTGTAATGACATGAGGCGTAAACCCAACTCCTCGAACGAAACCTAGAAATATAAAAGAAAATCAAGATAAGAAGCAGATATTGCAGGCACAGAAAAGCGAAGTAAAATTTGGAAAACAGACCAAGGGCCTCAAGTTGCTTCTTGGAAGGGCGTCCTCGGTTCTTTTTAAGGGGACGATCAGAGGTTCCAGCAGAGGTCCCACCTGCAGAATATTGGGCAATAGAAGGAGAAAGTCTCAAAGAAATGTCGGTATTCCTGGGCCTCCCGCGCTTTTTCTTGGCAGGCTCAATACTTAACGGCATTCCAGAGGATCCATGCAACGGCGTCGCATCGGGGGTCCTTGCTTGCGGAGGAAAAGAGAAGCCTCCGGCCTGCATATGAGGTTCAGGGTTGATAATTGCGGGACGGTAAGGTCGAGAAGGTGATGTATTCGAATGTTGTTGGTGTGGGGAGTCCATTTTATTTTCCGGGGTTGGTTTTAGAGAGAGAGAGAAGGAAGAGTGAGTGAGGTATGTAAATTGAAGTTGGAGGGAATAAGTAAATGACAAAAGAGTTAGTTATATACTCCGTTTCCGTTACCAAAATATTTTTATGTTTCTAAATATTTTTTAAAATTATTTTTTTGTTATTTTATATTAAAATATTAAAAATATAATAAAAATAATTATAGATTTTAGTTAAGAAAATAATTTTTAAAAAATAAGTTAAAGAATAATTATTATTTTTTATTAATTTTTAAGTTATAATTTTGTTAATTTATTTTTTTAATTAACTAATTTTTTATTTTCAATCATTCATATTTATTTGTCATCTATAATCATAGGTCATGGGAGGAAAGTCATGTGTTTGAGTTTGACCCTTAGAGTGATAAGATAAATTGAAAAATATTTTTTTGTGCTTTAAATATGAGAACATTTTCCTCCAAAATAGTTCTAAAAAGAAGTCTTATTTTCCTATTGACTTCAAATCTATTTTTCGTTGACTTATTTTTATCATACCAAACATAAAAAAATTCAAAAAAATACTTTTCAAAAAATATTTTCTAATAAACAAATGGGACCTTAGAAAATGAATTATTTTAAACAAACGAAAGTATGATAATTGAAGAATTAGAATAAAACCTACCTACCCACCATTTTCAACATTCAGAATTACAACTCACCACATTAATACACCACACATTATACTGTTCTAATCAATGTTTTAAAACTCAGACCTACTCGATCGGTCGGATCGAAAATTTGGTGATTCGATCGGTAAACTGATTCAGATTAACATTAAGAACCAGAATGACATAAAACATAGTAAAACATGTTCAACTCGGCCGGTTCAACCGTGATCCGTGACCCGGCTGGTTAATATAAAACTCGACATTTAACAAAAAAATACCTAATTTAAACCTAAGTTTTCACACATTTTGCCAATTTTTATCACCAATTTGAGTATTACATCACCATATTGACTCTTATTTCTTTTGAATTTATTTTGAATTTAATTTTTATAAATTTTTTTTATTTTTCTTTTTTTTGATTTTATGAATTATATAAATACATATAGTTAATAAATAAATATATCTAATAAATTGAATAAGTTATAATTGTCATTTATATTTAATTTTTTTATAAGGATTATGTAGAGAATATGCTTTTTAATTGTTTATT
>CANYCX013374121.1:0-10972 GCA_948193385.1 Breynia disticha f. nivosa | reverse complement strand
TTTGGACGGCATCGGTCCTCGACCGGCATTGAGCTCTCACCCGGAATCATCTCAGGCCTTGCCTGTTTTTCTCATTTTCTTTTCTCATACCGTGTCACACACAAATGCAGCACTATGAATGTCAATGCACTCATATTCATTCCATGTCAAATATGCTCATAAAAACCAAACACATGCTTTACATAGAATCTAAAACAAAACATACCTTATATCATTTTCATATTAACCATAAATCAATCCAAATAAACGATCATACTTAACACATCATTTATGAACCATTTCATACCCATAACATTCAAATCACTTTTAAATTCACAATTATCAATTACTTGTTCTTAAGAACAAACATATATAAACATGGATATCAACATATAACCATTCAAATCCCACACTTATAACTCAAAGTTATATCAAACTATCATAATTAGTAAGTGTAAGATACTTACCTCGGTTAAACACAAATCGCACTCGAACAACACCGACTAATTCAATCACAATGTCGTACAAATCCTCCTATACGAATTAATCACATCAACTAATTAACCTTAATTACACTGATTCTAACTTAAGATCATTAATCTTTCTTTTAAAACACCAATTTCAATCCTTTTAGTAGCCTTTATTCTTACAAAACCTTACTAACTTCAAGTATCTTATGATTAACATTCTCTAATCTTTGTTTAAGGGTTATAACATGTACAAGAACATCAATTATACTCTTCTCTACTTTCAGTTCAGTTAAACATCTACCACACACCAAACTCTACATCCTTATCAATTCAAAAACTTCATAAGAGTTATCAAAACTGTCAAATTTTACTTACCTTATTGTTCTTGATGATAGATTTGCAAGAAATTGGGTCTTTTTCACCTCCTATTAACACTTTCTGATGATTTTAGGGTGTTAGATCGAAGTAGGAAAGGTTTAGTTCTATTTTGAAATCTGTCCCGAATGAAACAATGTTTGTTTTTAAACAAACCAGCCCGACACGGCCCGTGCCTCAGGTCGTGTTGACATTTTTTTCCTATTTTCCGGATTATTTTAATTACCAAATTTTCTGGGTTTCCATATGAGCACGAGGTCATGTTTATCCAAGCATGAGGTCGTGTTGTACAGCTGTTTTGTGCATTTTTCTTGAGTTTTTATCTGATTTGATTCTGTTTACATATATTTCTTGTGTATTTTAATTCTAATAAATTCCAAGACGTTACAAATAACACTCAAAATAAGGCCATTAGAGGAAAAAAGGAGCTAATGTGAGTCAAGTGTCTTACCACAATCCAAATTTGAATTCAAAGCTTGATGAGCTTACTAAGTGTGTTAAGACCATCATGAGGGACAAGGTTGCTAGAGTTAAGACCCAATGTGGCTTTTGTAGAAGTT
Source organism: Breynia disticha f. nivosa (assembly GCA_948193385.1). Taxonomy (NCBI): domain Eukaryota; kingdom Viridiplantae; phylum Streptophyta; class Magnoliopsida; order Malpighiales; family Phyllanthaceae; genus Breynia; species Breynia disticha. Next base: position 9,588 of record CANYCX013374121.1, on the reverse strand, counting down.
GGGATTATTTAGAGGATGCTTATGGATATGGAGCCGAAATGATCCAAGGAGGTGTTGAGGAGGCTAATTTTGTTGGTGGAGGGAAACCAAACCAACCCAATGACCCTTATTCCAACACCTATAATTCGGGATGGAGGAACCGTCCTAACTTTGTTTGGAGAAACAACCCCAATTACCAAGCACCACATCAATCAACCCTATACCCACCTCCCAAGCCAAACAATTATTCCTCCCAACCGTACCAGCCAAGAGACCAACCCAACTTCCAACAACCTCTACCTCCAGACCCACCTACCCACCACCACCACCACAAAACATAAATGAACCAACCTTTTCAAACTATTATCGAGAGCCTAAGTTGAGTTTGGAAGAAATGCTCGCCAAAGCTCTAGGGAAGGTGGATCAATTCATGGATGCCTAAACCACCACCAACCAAAGATTTGAGAATTACATGCAAGCTCAAACCTCCATCAACAAGTCCATTTTGGCTACTTTGCAAGGCTTAGAGAATCAAGTGGGGCAATTGGCCAAACAAGTGGCGGAGAGAGAGAAAGGCAAACTCCCGAGTTCATCCACTCAAAATCCAAAGGATAATATTTGTGCTATCACATTGCGTAGTGGGAAGAGGTTTGAAAGAGAAGATGGTTGATAATGGAGTGGATAAGAGGAAGGAGCAAGGTTCCAATTGGGTTGAGAAGGATAAAGAGGATGCCCATGGTGGGAATCAAGATGATTAAACTAGGAGCGGTAATGATGTTGATAAAAAGGCATCTAAGATTGAAAAGTGGATGCAAGATAAAAACAACAAGGAGAAAGTGGAGGAGGATCTTACCATTTCCTCAAGCCATTAAGGCCACTCCGAAGACCAATGAATTTTTGAAATATTTGGAATGGATGAGGCAAGCTCACTTTAGGATACCATTTTTTGATGCCATTTTGCACATGGCTAAGTATGCCAAGTTTATCATGGCACTTGTCTTAAACAAAAGAAAGTTGGAGGAATATGTATTGGTGCCATTGGGTGAAGACTGTAGTGCAATCATTCAACAAAAGCTACCACTAAAGTTGAGAGATCTGGGGAGTTTTTGGATTCCCATATCTATTGAAACATTGGACATCGATAGGGCACAACGCAATTTGGGAGCTTCTAGCAACCTTATGCCTTTATCTTTGTATGAGATGTTTGTGGTAAGCAAACTTAAACCGTGCACCACTTACCTACAACTTGCGGATCATTCGATCAAGTATCCAGAAGGGAAGGCCGAGGATGTGTTGATTAGAGTTGAGAAATTCTTCTTACCTACCGACTTCTTTGTGTTGGATATGGAAAAGGGTTCCAACTTGCCAAAAATACTTGGGAGACCATTATTAGCCACGAGAAGAGCTGTGATTGATTTGCAAGATGGGAAGCTAACAGTTCGAGTGGGTGAAGAGATACAAGAGTTTGATGTCTATCAAGCAATTAAGTGTCTGGTGATGGAAGAAGAGGTATTTCAAGTTGAGATTATGGATGAAGAGGTTAGTGGGGAGCTCATATTCAAGGAGGAGATGACATAAAAAATCACAGAAGGGATTGGCAATAACACAAGTGTGGGAGTGTGAAGGGGGTCGGTGACCAAACACTTTTTTCCAAAGCCATTCAAGGTTGACAAGAAGAAGCTGTTCACTCCAGCTTTTGCCAGACAAGCATTGGTGAGGACAACTGGAAGTCACTTGGAAACCTTTGCTTAGAGCATGCAGAGAGCCAAACCTCCAGCATCAACGACAGACACCATGCCAGACAACATTCCAGACCCAATGCCAGAGACCATACCGGAGGCCGAGATGATGTGACTGTCTGAAAAATGCTAAACTACACATGTCCGTAACGACGTAAAACTATGTTAATAAACTTTCATTCCTTTATTGCATCACTTAGTTGCATTCATGTTTATTTTATTTACTTTATTTTAATTTTTTGTGTATGCATCAATCATATAAGAGCATGTTTCTATTTATGTCTTGCATTTATTTTCTTTTTATTTTTTGTGTTTTTGTGTACAACATTTTTTTGTTGCTTTTTGTTAAGGAAGTGTAAATAAATGAATGTCAAAGCCAAGGACACAACCTTATGCATGGAAATAACAAGCGACTAACCAAGAGAAGCTTTCTCTTTCCCTTTCCCTCTTCTTTACGCTCAACTTCTACATACCGATGTTGTCCTCAATATTTCTTTGATTGCATGTTTAATTGTGACATTGAGGACAATGTCAAACTTAAGTATGGGGGAGGGATTTATGCTTATTTTTTCATTTCATTTGTGGGTTGGGGAGGTGCATGCGCTCAAAAGTGCAAAAATTTTTCCAAATTTTTCTTAAAATTATTCAAATTTTTCATCAAATTTTTCATAATTTCATTGTGAATAAATGTGTGTTTTAGTTTTATTGAACTTTGAGTGAAATTGATATGCAATTTATGGTTAACATCATTGAAAAGAGAACTTATATATATTGGCGAGTGTAGGTACATGTGGCGATTAAGGACCTTAGACTTGGTCTTGCGAAATTATGATGGGCTAGCTTGAATGGTTGTGTGGGATGATTGTTGAGTTTGGTAAGGGAGGTATGCAACACTTATTGGCATTTGAGAACTTAATTGCTGCTATTTGCACAATAGAATTGGAGAGTTTTGGCCTATGAAAATTTAAAAAGAACAATGTTTGAAAGCTTGAAATGTGTGCTCGTAAAATAAACAAATAAGCTTCGAATGGAAGGGAGTGCATGCCAAAAGTTTGTCATTTTCGCGATCGCTAGAAGTCTTAAGAAAATAAAGTTTTTCAAATGACCGGGAGTGCGCGCAAAAAACGGGTCGCTTTTTCATTCGCTAGGAAACAATTTGAATAAAAATAAGAGCACAATTTAAGAAAAAGCATTGTAATGTTTAGAAAAATGATTTGGGCCAAAATTTCAAATTTTCTTTGTGTTGATATGACGTAAGAGAGTAACTCCAATGCTAGCAAGTGTTTTGACCTAGAGATATCGCCAAACTCAAGAATTTGATCACCAACCGTTTGAGTCCTTGAATAGCTTGCTTGGGTAATTCTAGGTATCATTAACACTTGATCGTGTTATGTGAAACCTTGCTATTATATGCTAGGGATCTTGAATATGTTTGAGGCCATGAGTGCATTTTGATCTGAGCTCTTAACCCCTATGTTCGATTTATTTTGCTCAAGACGAGCAAAAGCTTAAGCGCGGGGAAGTTTGATAGGACCAAATATGCACATTTATTCTATTCATTTTTAGTTAATCTTCACAACATTTTTTAGATAAACCATATGATTTTATAAGCTTATGTTTGTTTTGGTTTTATCTAGGTGGGATTAAGAAATGTGAAGATTTTGCTAGGTTTTGATGGAAAAGAAAGCACATTGAGTTGAGCCATTTTGGAACCATAAACTCATGCGTCACCAACTTGGATTGAGGGTTTAAATTATTGGCTAAAATATGTCCCATGATCATTTCATTGCTAGCCATGAAGTGGAGCTTGAATGAGGACTTTGTTCGGCTTGTAAGTGACATGTTTTGAGGCAAAAATGGGGCAGCTGGATAGTCATGAACGTGACTAAAAAGACCACGAATGAAGGCTGCTCGTGACTCCCCTTTCAAGTGCAAAATTTGGAGCAGAAGATGAATCACGAACGTGACTCATCTTGGTCACGAATGAGGAATGAAAATGAAAAAACGTGACACTTGAAATGGCAAGAAAATTTTGGGCAGAAAGTGAATTACTTTTGCGACCCACTTGAAACACGAATGGAGCTCAAAATGTGACTCATCCTTGCATCCAAATCTTGGGCAGATTGTAAGTCACGCTCGTGACTAATTGGACCATGAATCAGAAGCCAAATGTGATGCATTTTTGTTGGTGAAAAATTAGGCAGATTAGGAGTCACGAACGTGATGGAATGAACCACAAACGTGACTTACATTCTGAAGGATAAAGTGGAGCAAAATTAGAGGCAGAAGCCAGGTCAAGAACGTGATGGAATTTAACCACGAATGTGACTCTCATTCCATGAAGCAAATATGTGTCCAGAAGGTGAGTCACGAACGTGACTCACCATGATCACGAATGAGGGTCTGATTGTGGCAAACGTGACTCACCTGGAATGGTCTAAATGACCTTAAAATGTGAGGCTTAAGTGGGGCATTCTAGACATTTCACGTTGGCTGAAAGAAGACCTATAAAAAGGGTTGTATTATGTTTTGAAGGGGACTTTTGGCTGGCATTTTGGAGGTGAAAAAGAAGGAGCTATCAAGGGTTTTTCTTTTCTTTTTCTCTACGTGTTTTGGAGGTGAAAAAGAACGTGACTTACATTTATTTTCTTTTTAGTGTTAGCCATGCTAGGCTAAACATTTGTTGGATTTTTCCTATGATGTAAATAGATGTCATGCTTAGTTTCTTTTAATGGTTGTTAAGGTTTGTGTTGAATGGTCTATCTTTATAATGAAGGATAGTAAGAACATTTTGCAATGGATTGCTTGTAATGTACATGTTGCGATTGCGATAGAAGAGCAAGAATGCTAGCTTAGGGCATTTGATTGCAAATTGTTTGACCATTCAACTCTTGTGCTTGAATGAATTATCTCTTGATGAATGATTGTCTATTTGATTGTGCTTAATGAATGAATGGTTTAATGGGTAACTATAGTTGATTGTTGTTGGCGGCCCTATGCCGGTATTGCGAAAGCCATGGTCTAGGGAGGGCTAAATCATTGATTGAATCTATGTCAAAAAATACCTAGTGTGTCTAGGATTAGATATTCATAGATATCCATTAATGGATTGCACTTTAGGAACAATTAATTGTATTTGCTGTTAATTATTCATTGCTAGTAATTCCATTCTGGAGTTGCAAAAGCCTAGGTTTGGGAAGACTAAATCAAATAGAGTTAGGGGTTTTTTGGATAGAAATATACCAAATGACCTTGATGTGTTCGATGAAATACCTAAGTGACTAGTGCTTTGCCTAGTTTAGTGTATCACGAAAGTAGAACACTAGCTAGACTTAAGGACGCAATTCCAAGCGTCCCGAAAGGGACTCTTAATTGAGGATAGCACAAGAACACCATCATTAACCTTAATCCATTTAAGAAACCAAGTGTAAATCTATTGAAGTCTTGGAAGGCCCAATGCTTTTACTTATTATTTTCAGTTTTAATTTTCACTCATATTTAGTCTTCTAGTTTAATTCTTAAATCACCAACTCTTCATGTTTATTGATTTCTTTTACTTTATTTTTTGCACCAAATTGAATTAGATACTACATTCCTCGAGAGATTCGATCCCGGGACTTATACTTCTGCAGTAAAACTACACTGACCTAGTGCGCTTGCTAGATACCAGTCAACATTCCATAAATTTGCAATGGTTAGAGAAAAAAAACAAGCGATTATAAGACTTCAGGATGAGACTGGACGGTCTGTTTCGTCACAATCGGATATATCAGCTATAGCACATGAGTATTTCTCTAAATTGTTTAAGAGTGATGAAGGGAATACTACGGAGGTCTGCCAAGTTATCCAGAAAAAGGTCACAGGGGAGCATAATGCAGCGTTGTTAGCACCATTCTAAGGAGAGGAAATAAAGCAAGCTGTTTTTGCGATGCATCAAGACAAGGCACCTAGTGAACACGGATTTAACCCTACTTTTTTTAAAAAATACTAGGGGATTGTAGGCAAAGAAGTCATAACAATGTGTATAGAGTGGCTTAACTCTGGATCTATATCAGAAGGGGTTAATGACACTATTATGGTACTAATACAAAAAAAAATAACCCTTTTATGATGAAAGATTTACGCCCAATCGCCCTGTGCAACGTAATATATAAAATAGTCTCCATGGTGCTTGCAAACAGACTAAGCAGTGTTTTACCGAACATCATCAACAAAGCATAGAGTGGGTTTGTCGCGGGACGGCTAATAACAGATAATATAATTATCGCGAATGAAGTTGTGCACACATTGAAAAACAAATGTTCGGGGCATGCTCTAGCAGCAATGAAGATTGATATCCCTAAGGCCTACGATAGACTGGAGTGGAACTATCTACAGGATGTAATGCTAGCACTGGGTTTCCATGCAAACTGGGTAAATTTAATAATGGAATGTGTGAGAACAATACGCTTCAAGATACAGATCGGGTAGGAATTGAGTGAACCTATTTACCCAAACATTGTGTTTGGCAAGGAGACCCTATATCCCTGTATCTTTTCATCATAGATGCTGAAGGATTAACTGCCTTAATACAACATAAGGAAAGACTTGGCCTTTATCATGGCTGCAAGGTCACGAGACAAGCGCAGAGCATTTCTCATTTATTTTTTGCTGATGATGCGTTTTTGTTTTTCAATGCCACAAAGGAGGAAGCAACAGTGTTACAAATCTTATTGGAAGCATACAAAAGGGCGTCAGGTCAGGAAGTTAACTTCGACAAATCAACCATCATCTACAACAACAACACTTCAGGAGAAAGGAAACAGGAAATTTCCAACTCACTGAGAGTTTTAGAACAAAGTGGTTCATGTCATTATTTGGGCATGTCGATCATGATTGGCAAAAATAAGCGAACTATATTCCATTACATTAACGAGAAGTTGAAAAGCAGAATCCTAAATTGGAAGAGTTGGAACCTTTCTAGAGCAGGAAAGGAGATTTTTACTGAAGATGGTGGCCTGAGTAATGCTGACATACATCATGAGTCTCTATGTGCTACCTGCTGCTCTCTGTGATGAATTGCATAGGATAATGAACGCCTTCTGCTGGGGAGGAGGTCAAGAAAATGGCGATATACGATAGCTTCATTGGGAGAAGATGTGTGTTAGTAAAGTAGGAGGCAGGTTAGGCTTCTGAAATCTAAAAGACTTTAATAAAGCTTTACTCGCCAAACAAGGATGGAGGTTACTCACTGCTCTTATTAGCCTTATGGATCAAGTTATGAGAGCTAAATAATTTCCTCATTCTTCATTTATTGACTTATCGATAGGAGTCTCACCTAGCTTTATTTGGCAAAGTATTTGGATGGGAAGCAATATAATTCGAAAGAGATGAAGGCTGCGTGTAGGGATTGGCAGGGGAATCAAAGTATGGATAGATCTTTGGCTGCCCTGCAGCAAAAATAGGAGGGTTACAACACCAATGGCTGATGGGTTGGAGGATACTTTGGTGTCGGAGTTTATTCTCGAAGGATTTAGATGTTGGGATCTCTAAAAAATTCAGAGCACATTTAATGGCCAAGACGTTGAGCTAATACAAGCGATCCCCCTTAGCAATACGATAACAGACGATAAATGGACATGGCCGAAAGAAAAAGAAGGTTTTTATTCGGTGAAGTCAGGTTATAAGGCGCTCTATTCAGACTGGGAACGCGCCTCGGTTAGACAGGAAAACTTATGGACCATGGTATGGAGAATTCAGAAAATGCTAAAAATGCTGAATTTTATTTGGAGAGCAACAAATGATACTCTTCTGACCAAGCTCAAGCTTATGCATAAATGAATCATTCAAATGGTATCGTGCCCAACTTATCATGACATAACTGAATCAACCTTACATATCTTGGTACATTGTGAGCTTGCCACATCAGTGTGGTCTCGGTCAGGATTGGCAGGAACGATGAATGATCGGACGAACTTTGCTGCATGGTTGAAGGAGGCTCTGGACCGCAACAACCGTAGCAGATGAGGTGAAATCGTAGCCATATGTTGGGGCATCTGGAGGAAATGAAATATGCTTTTGTAGGAGAGCAAAGGCAATACTGAAAATGTTATTCTATTTAAGAGCCGAAGTCTACATAACAATTGGGAAGCACTAATGTTCTCCACTAATAGCTCCATGCAGAACCAGCAATGGGAAGTGCTAAGGGAGCGTTGGAAGACACCGCAAGTAGGTTGGAAAGCATGCTCTGTTGACGCAGCTGTTTTTGCCAACTCGGGAGGATGCACAATGATTAGGTGAGACTCTCAAGGTACTTTATTACGGGCTAATGTGTAACGCCCCAGAAATTCGTTCGTTTTAAAATAAGGAAATTGTAATATTTTGGGAGGTTCATTCGCGGAAAGGTTAGGTATGATTATATGTGGTATATGGTATGTTGGGTGTTAAATGATGTTAAATTCTATGTTAATGAATGTTATTTGATGTAAAAAGGGTAGTTATATAGGTTAGAAAACATGTATGTATCAGTATGTGTAGGTTAGGGAATGAAAGGAGTTAGAAATGGCCGATTCAGGCAGAAAATTGCTGCATACTGGTGAGGCATGGTCTGGGCACGGTCGTGCCCAGGGGCGTGCTCATTAGGAAAAATTGGGCTAGGGCACAGCCCGTGCCCAGGGCGTGCCCAGCTACTGTTTTTAAAACAGAACCCGCGGCTTCCTTTCATTTTTCACCAAAAACCTTCCATTTTCCACCCAAAACTCACCAAACACGACCTGGGATCATTCTAACCTTAAAACCTACCATAAAACAACAAATCTACACTAGATTTACACATATTTCTGCCTCCGATCAGCCTCATCTCTCTCTAGGTCAAAAACAAATGGGATTAAGGTAAATGTCTAATCTATGGCCAAAATGTGTTGTATTTTACGTGCATTGTGTAAGGTTTTGTTAGGTTTTGAATGTAGAACAATATTTGATACACCATTGATCCTAAAACGTCTGTTTTCATAAGATTCAAGAGATTTAGGCTTTTGGGAATTTTATGGGTTTTGAAGAAAATCTGTAGGAAATGGTTTAAATGATATGCATTATGTGTTATTTGATAGAAATGTGAATTGTATGCGTGTAGGTAATGATATTCGCGCCAAATCAGGATTCGGGCGGCAGATTGAACCCCGAGACCCGAGGTAAGTGCTTGTTTGCCACTTACTTGGTGTTTTATGATTGTTATGTGTTGTGTTGGATTGGCATGATGTTAGTAAGTAAGAAATGAAAATGGAATGGATGTCGACAAGAATAAATTATATGAAAAAATTGCGAAAAGTAAACTAACGAATGTGAATTCGGTCGTATATGGTTTAAATGATATGAAAATGTTGTGGCTCGATTATGTTGATTCGATATGGGTTCTTAGGAACCAAATTATAAGATTGTTGTTGGAATGTTATGCATGATGATAAATGGAATTTGATATGTTGAGCTTATGTTTGAGAAATGTGATTTTGGAATAGCATTTCGACATGTGCATGGGCATTATATGTGTGTTCATGCTGGGGCCTTGTGGCCGAATTATGCGCGAATAGGAGTGGACTCTCCTTGAATGAAAACAGGGGCGTTGTGGCCAAATACGCGCAAGAGAGTGGACTCTCTCTTAAAAAGATATAGGATCTTGTGGTCAAAGGGCAATAAAACAGGGGCCTAGTGCCCAATATGCGCGAAAGAGAATGGACTTTCTCTTGAAATGTGAAGAGTCCGGAGCATGGCATTGTGTGTGCATTATGGAATTAACATACATGCATTCATGACATAATCATGACTTTGTGTAATGATGTTGATGTATGGGAATAATGGGTAGGTTATATGTATGCTACATGTGTAAGGAATGATT
>CANYCX013372162.1:0-12500 GCA_948193385.1 Breynia disticha f. nivosa | reverse complement strand
TTAGTAGCTATCAAAAATTGTTTTGTTGTGATGTTTGCTACTGGGAATTGTTTTGGATATGGTGAATGTGTTTGTGGTATGCTATGCCTTCTACGTGTTATGAATTGCAAGTTCCAGTAGGCTGACACGGCCACTGTTCCATTAGACACGACATCTTTCCAGGCTACTGGATGATTCCAAACATCCATCACGACCATCGTGTTGTGAAGCACAATGACCGTGCTGAGACATTGTTTGATTCTAGAAGGTTGGCACAACCCCCGTGATGTTCTACACGAGATAGGGCCAGACCACTATTTCTTTTTATCTGAGGTGGAGCACGGTGGTCGTGCTAGCCAGCACCCCCCGTATTTCCTAGAAATTTCCTGAATAAGAACATGACTTGAACTTAAATAAAAGAAGCATGAATCCTTTCTATAATGCACATAAGCCTCTAAAATGAACAAGTACCTATACACTACATAACTTGGTAAGTGTATTGTAGGTGTACTTACTGAGTTTAATACTCACATCGGTTGGTTTTAAATGTGTTGAATGTATATCATTAGCAGGGAGTAGATAGTAGCGAACTTGCAGTGGCTTCTTGGAATGCGGTACTTGACGAGTAGGATGACGGCTCTAAGTTTTGAGAGAAATGTTTTGTAAAACTTTGCACTTTTGTCATAGTTTAGTTATATCATATATTTTTGTAACTTTTGCCACGTTTTTCCGCATTACTATTTACACATTTTGGGAAACATCAAATATTTAATGCATGATCATATTGGATGTTTTCATCTTTTTTCTTATGTGTTTTATTTACCTTCCAAAATGAAAAAATATGTTGCCTATTTACTTATTTAATAAAAAATGTAAAAAGCGTTTCGGTTCACAAGTATATTATAGGAGATGGGAGTACAGAATATCACAGTACAATAATATATAAAGAGTTATATGTTCATAGATATATGTGATATTATACAAACCATAGAAAAGAACAAAATATAAGCACAGTTCACAAAAAAAAATATTACAGAAAACATATATAAAATACATATACAAAATACAGAAAAGAAACAGAATACAAATACAGTAAATCAAAAATGAATATAGCTTATATGAAATAGTATAGACTTTAGTGCAAACATTTAAATGAAACATAAAAAGAATGAATACAGTTTATAAGATTATAAGATAAAAATTAATTACAGATGATTACTCATTAAGTCTGCAACTCACCATCTATGATTGTATATTTTATTTTAGGTCTAGATAGTAGATAAAATTTTACTGAAGAAAAATCTAGCAGATTGGAGAGTTGCTTTCTTTAGTACTCTCTCTATAGTTAGACATGGCTACTTGTATATATATGTACAGACAGTTGTTTGAATGTTCTGTGTGTTTTTACAATCATATTTTATATGACAAAGATATACACAACATATGTAGTTTATATTATACGATATAATGTAGATATGTGTGTTTCATTCCAAGTTGACATTTGATTGATTTACAGAGATACAACAGTTGCATACAAGTCGTGCCTAAAAAAATGAGCATTCTATTGCAATTTAATAGGAACATATTAGCATAATACGGGGGCATGCCCATAGGAAGTATTACACTAACACGGGCCAAGTTTTAGACCGAGCCAAAGGCCGAGTTGTATACGATTATATGCAAACATGATGTATGATTTATAAATGATTTTCAGAAAGACTAATATCATATGAACAAGTTTTTAATTATTCAACATTATGAGTTAAGAAAAAGGTTAATCGAATGGTTATTATGCTAATTAGTTTAAGGGGTTACAAGTAGAGCCAACCTGTATGCCAAAGAAACAACAAATACATTTTAAAATCTCATACAACTCGATTTACCTTAGACTCAATTTGCCTTTATTTCCAAACCATATTTCTCCTTTCTAGGCGCTACCTTTAAGAGTAATTTTTCACTTACCTGATACTTCATCTCTTTTTTGAGCTTATAGTAGTAGATTTTCTATCTATCATGAGTATCTTTTAGTTTACACTTGGTTAATCCAACCATTTATACTATATCTTGTACTATTTTTAAACCTTCAAGCATCTCTACTCCCAATCTATCCCGACTAGATTTTTGTACTTTCTTCCATTTAGAGCTTTATACGATGACATGCTAATCTACTATGATACTGATTATTGTAGGAAAAATTGATAAGAGGAATATACATATCCTTAAAATTCTATAATACAACCTCGGAGCATTTCTTTTAATGTCTAGATGATTTTTTTCTATCTGTTCTTCTGTAAAATGTATTACTGAAATTCAACTTCGTCCCAAATGTATTTTTAATGTTTCCAAAATCTCAATTTAAACCTATGTTCTCTATCTAATACAATCGATTTAAGGATCCCATGTAGTTGCAATATCTCTGTGATATATAATTCTGCCAATTGTTCTAAAGAAATCCCTAATCTAATTGATAAAAATGGGCTGACTTCATCAATCTATCCACAATAATCCATGACGCATATTTCCCATTATGTATTCTTGGTAATCCTGTCATGAAATCCATCGTTATATGTTCCCATTTCCAGAGTGGAATAGGCACTGACTAGAATTTTCATGATGGTGCCTAATGTTTTGCCCTCACTTGTTGACAAATTAAACATCTCGGTACAATTTTTTCTACATCTTTCTTCATATATGGCCACCAATAGTGTTGCTTCATAATGGTATACATTTTATCATTCCATAACATAAGGAGCATTGTGGGCTTCTTCTAGTATCTCTTGTCTGATACAATATGTTTTCTATGCGTATACTCTTGAGCATATCACGAATAATTCATGAACTAATAGGAATGGTGTCTTCATAATCTAATCAATATACTCAATCAACTTAATAAACATTGTATCTCACTTATCTACATCTCGAATTTTTTGTTATAACATCGACTACATCACTAGTGTAGCAACTAATATCCTGGGTTCTTATATTTCTAACCTTGCATTCAAGCTTTGTAAAGTTATTAAATTTACTTCTAGAGTCAATTGCATGTTAAATAGTGTCCTACTGAACTTTCTACTGACTGCTTCTACTACCACATTAATTTTAACCAGATGATATTCAATTGTGCAGTCATCTATTGACATTTCAAGCCATATGCATTGTTTTATATTCATTTGTTTCTGTGTAATCAAATATTTTAGACTTTGTGATCAGTGTAAATTTAAAATTCCTTTCCATATAAATAATGTCTCCAAATCTTCAGTGCGAATACCACTACTGATAACTCTAGATCGTGGACTGGATAATTTACTGGTCTTTATTATATAAAAACATAAGAAACTATATTTTCATTCTACGTTAGGACACAACCTAGTCCCTAATGTGATGCATCATTATAGATAACACATCCTCCTTTATCAGTATAAATCATGAGGACTAGGCTTGCTATCGACCTATGCTTTAGTTCATTAAAACTTTGTTGTAATTGTTCATTCCATTGTAATGGTACATTCTTCCATAACAATTTCATCAGTGGAGCTGTTATGATTGAAAAACCTTCAACAAATCTTCTGTAATAGCCAATCATATCGCTAAAACTATGTATCTTTGTCATTGTTGAAGGTAGTTCCCAATTAATCATAGCTTCCATCTCCTTCAAGTCTATAGAAATACCTTGTCATGATATTATAGGTCCAAGGAAAACTACGTGATTGAAACAAAATTCACATTTGTTAAGTTTTGTATACGATTTTTTCTCTCTCATAATATATAACAAAATTTGAAAATGTTCCTCGTGTTCTTCCGTACTATCTAATTATACCAGTATATCATTAATAAATAGAATAACAAAGTGGTCAAGAAACTGTTTTAATACCTTATTCATCAGTGACATAAATGTTGTTGGAGAAATGGTAAACTAAACAACATAACCAGAAATTCATAGCGACCATACATGGTTCTAAAAGCTATATTAGGTATATCTTCTTTGGCTATCTGCAATTGATGTTTTCCTTACCTCAAATCAATCTTTGAAAAGATTCTAGTACCTTGTATTATATCTAACAAATAATCTATTCTAGGTAGTGGGTATTTTTCACTATTACTCGATTCAATTTTTTATAGTAAATACACAATCATAGGGTTCCATCTTTCTTCATTACAAATAGTATCAGTGTCCTAAGGTGAAAAACTCGATCAGATGAGTCCTTTATTAAGTAACTCTTGCAACTATTTCTTTAAATTCTTATAATTCTAGTGGTGTCATAATATAGGTGTACTATTATTGGATTTACGCCTAGAATTAGATTAATAATGAATTCTATCTCTCTCTATGGAGGTAACACTGATAAATCTTCTGGAAATATGCCTCAATATTATTGCACTATTGGTATTCATCTAACATCTTCTTATTTCATTGCTTTATCAGCTACATGTGTCAAGTATGCATCACATCCGCTTTTGATCATTCTAAATGCTTCATTATAGATACTAGACATATGGTATTAATTTTCTATTTCCATTGAAAATTACTATGTTCTGTCCTTCTACCTCTACGATTACTTCTTTAGTAAAACAATCAAATTTAACCGGATGTTTAGTTTACCAATCCATTCTCAATATAATATCAAATTCATTCTATTCTTATTGTATCAATTTTGCTAAAAGTTCAGTTGTTTCAACTTTTATAATACAATTTTGATACACCATATGTACCATTATTATCACTCCAATTAGATTATGTACTCTTTGAATTTGGGTCAATGGTTTAGGTTTCACAAATAATAATGTGCCACATAAGAATATATGTTTTTATGTGTAGAACCAAGATTTCTCAATGCATATATAATAACATTAAATAACTTCATCTTATCAGTAATAAAAATTGGAGAATTTGAAGCTTCTTATCAAGACATAGCAAAACTTCTAGTCAGTCCCTACTATTGTACTCCCTCTTCTTCTACCAATTAAATTGTTAGGAGTTGTTCCTCTTCCTCAACCTCGGCTAGCACTAACTTTTGGAGTTATAAGTCTAGCATTTTTAGTGATTGTCTCCAAAATGATACCACTTCTATCTATATTTATGGTATTTGATCATTCCATACATTCTTTGTAAAAGTTTCCTTGTTGTCCACATACATAACATCCTTTGGTAAGATTCTAAACTCTCTAGGATATCACCTTTGACAGTGAGGACACAATTGTTAGAATGTACAGTAGAAATTAGATATGAAGGTATTGAGTAGATTCAACAAAGATTTAGAATTCATAATCATGCGTACATATGTATTTAATATTGTTATTTAGCATATTGAGTATTATAGATTACGTTACTATTGATATATAGGAGGATAGAATAGACCTCAGGTATTGGGTTCAGAGTCCGAGGAACTTTGAGTAACTCAGTTGATCATGTGAGTAATCTAACTTAATTAAATAAGTTATATGTGAAATTGTTTATATACAAGTACATGAAGTGAAATATATATATATATATATATATATATATATATATATATATTAATAATAACTTAATCTATTATGCTCAATATACTTAAGAATAATGTCAAATACATAAGTATGCATGATCATGAATTTTAAATCTTTATTCAATCTACTCAATACCTTCATATCAAAATTCTCCTCTCCATTCTCATAATCAATTAGACATACTATGAAATTTAATAATCTTTTACCTCTTTCTTGCAGAACTTGTTATTACAACCTTTTTTCTTCTTCTTCCTTCACTTAATATGTTGAAAAGAATGGATATTTAGATATTTAGGTTTATAGTTTTTTTAAAAATCTCTTTTTCTCTCTCTCTCTCATTTTACCCTTCACTCTCTCAATTTTTGGTTTCTTTTTCTATAATTATGACATCACCTACTTTTGATTTCTCCTTTTAAAATAATTTTACAATGCAATACACTTGTGTTGTGTTATGGCACGGTCTTTGTTGGTAACATGACCATTGTGAAACACACTATAGTCACCGTGCTCATCCTCTACCTAGATTATGATCTAACACTCCACTATGATTTGTTACACACACAATCTATTGATTATCTAAACTGACTTTTAAATTATAGCATTTAAAACTTATTCATATGACTTATTCTTATTTTCTATGTATATTTTATAAAATATATGCTAACAATATAGGGATCTTACAATTCTCTCATCCTCAAAGAATTTTGTCCTCAAAATTCGAACCTGTATGTTGACACTTATTCTAATGTTCATGTGTCATGTGTGTGTGCGTGTGTGTATGTATGTATGTACGTATGTATGTACGTATGTATGTATATGTATTTTTTTATATGTATATCGTATGCTCATATGCTATTGACTCTCTATTAAAACTTTTAAAACATTCTAGGAATAGATGTGGGTATTCATTTTTCATCCTATCTTTGGTTTTCCATGTTTCTACCTCAATTCCATGATTTTTCCAGATTACTTTAACCATTAAAATCTCTCTTTTCCTCAGTTGTTTGATCTTCTTGTCTACAATCTATATTTGTTCTTCAACATAAGCTGAATTCTCAAAAACGCCTCTAGAAGAACATGTGCCACATTAGATCTGTATCTCTAGAGCATACTAATATGGAATACATTATGTATTTGCACTATCTCTACTGGTAGCATTAATCTGTATGCCAATGGTCCTATACATTCAATGATTTCATATGGCCCAATTTCTTGAGAACTCAAATTCTTTTTATTCCGGAATACCAATATTCCCTTATGTGGAGAGACTTTCAAGAATACTATATCACCCACACCTACCTGATATTCTATCTCTCTTCGATCACCATAAATTTTATATCTATCTTGTGCAATTTTCATCTTATTTTTAATCAATTCTACTTTCTCTAATGTCTGCTACACTAATATTGAATCTTCATATATTTTACTCCTCTATCCTAATACAATGGACTTCTACATCTTCTGCCATATAAAGTTTCATATAGTGCCATATTGATTATTATAAGCAAATTCAATCAAAGGTATGTACTTGTACAACAATCCTTAAAACTCAATAACATAGGATTGTAATTTCCTTCTAGTGTTTGGATAGTTCTTGCAGTCTACCCATCAGTGAGAGGATGGAAAGCAGTACTGAAGTTAACTTCGTACCTAAAGCACTCTACAAAGTCTGCTAAAATGTGGATGTAAATTATGGATCCCTGTCTGACACTATCAATATAGGAATTCCATGTAGTATTTCTATTTCTTTGATATACAACTCTGCTAGTTATTCTAGAGATATCCCTAATTGAATAGGTAATGAATGTGTAAACTTTGTCAATCTGTCTACAATTACCCACGCTGCATATTTAGCACTTCGGGTCCTCGGTAAACCTATTACAAAGTTCATTGTATTTTGTTCTCATTTCTAGAATGGAATCGGTAATGAATGAAGTTTACCTATCGGTGCCTGATGTTCAACCTTTGCATGTTGATATACTAAACATATAGACATATATTCTACTACATCTTTCTTCATGTTAGGCTACCAATAGTGTTGCTTCAAAGTATGGTACATTTAGTCATACTTGGATGCGTATCATATGTAGTATTATAAGCTTCATCTAATATCTCATGTATGATCGCATATATATCTAATACACATACTTTTGATCCTCTCATAAACAATCCATATAACAGTTAAAATGGTGTCACAATACCCTGATCAATATGGTCAATTCATCTCTACATTTTTATCAGCATGTTTCTATGCTATCTGTGTTTCTATAACAATAATGGTTTGACTACCAGTGTAGCTGTCAGCACTCTAGATTTAAATATTTCTAAATTTTACATTCAAACTTTGTAAAGCTATTAAATCTTTCATCAAATTTAACTATAGGCTTGGTAATACTGCACAGGACGTCCTACTCAAAGCATTTCCTACTATATTTACTTTTCCATATGATATTCAATAGTGCAGCCACAATCCTTTAACAATTCTAAACACCTCATCTTTCTCTTGTTTATTTCTTTTTTAGTCATCCAATATTTCAGACTTATATGATCTGTACATATCTAAAATGTCTCCCCATATAGATAATGTCTTTATATCTTCAATGAAAATACAACTTCTGCTAATTTTAAATCATGCTCAGAATAATTAATCTCGTGTAATCTAAGCTGTCTAAAAGTATAAGTAGAAGCTTTTCCATATTTTGCATCAGTGCACAGTATAGTCCCTAATATGAGGTGTCACCATATATCATAAATCCTCCTATATTACAAGGAATTGCAAAAATTGGAGTTATAGTCAATCTTCTTTTTAACTCTTTAAAGTTCATTTGACAATGTTCATTTTGAGAGCTACTATTATTGAGAACTCCATAAAAAATATCTTGTAATATCTATCCATTTTGAGAAAACTATGCACCTTTGTGAGAGTTTTAGAAGGTTCCCAATTAAGCACTACTTCAATCTTCTTGGGATCTACTCCTATCCCCTATTTAGATATCACATGTCCTAAGAAATCTATGTGATCTATCCAGAATTCACACTTACGCAACTTTGCATACAATTTCTTTTCTCTTAATATTTATAAGACCATTTGCAAATGTTCCCATTGTTTTTATCTATCCATCGAGTATATTAGTATATCATCAATAAATACTATCACAAACTGATCAAGAAAAGGTTGAAATACGATACTCACCAATTCCATAAATGATGTTGGAGCATTATCCAAACCAAAATACATGGCTAAAAACTCTTAATGACCATATATGGTCCTAAAAGCAGTCTTTGGTATATCACTTTATGTTATCTTCAACTGGTGATAACCCGATTGGAAATTAATCTTTGAAAAGATTGCATCACTGTGTAACTTATCAAGTAAATCATCTATCCTGGGTAGTGGATATTTATTCTTCACAATCATCTAGTTCAACATTTTATAGTTTATAAACATTCTGGGATTTCCATCCTTCTTTTTCATAAACTGTACCAGTGGTTCCTAAGGTGAAACACTCGATCGGAGGAACCCTCTATCAAGCAGTTATTGTAACTATTTTGGTGACTCTTATACCTCCAATGTTTCCATTTTGTATGGTTGTACTAATATTGAAGTTTGTCATAGAATTAGTTTAGTAGAAAACTCTGTCCCACTATCAGGATGTAATCATAATAAATCTTTCAAAAATATATCTAGAAAATTTTCCAATACTAGTATCCCTTTCACCTTATCTTGTACTATAGTACTATCAACTACATGTACTAAATAATTGTCACATCCATTTCTAGTCATGTTGAATGTTTTCATGGCTGATATTGGACACTATGTACAATCTTCCTTTCTCCACAACATATCACTTTACTTTGACCTTTTAGTTAAAACACTACTTCTTTTGCAAAGCAATCTACTTTTTCTTTATGTTTAGCTAGCCAATCCATACCCAATATTACATCAAATTCATTTAATTCCATTAGGGTCAAATCGGCTAGCAATTCTATATTTTATACTTTAATCACATAATTCATGTCTAGCGTATATACCGATATGATCTTTCCAAAAGGAGTATGAACCTTAAGGATTTTAGTTAAAGGTTATGGATTTAGGGTTATGATTTATGCCAGTCTATGTGTAATAAAGGAATGAGTGGAACTTGGGTTTATTAATGCATGTGTACTGATATTAATTCATTGTATCTCTCCAGTTACAACCTCTAGAGCATTCAAAGCTTCTTGTCTAGACATAACAAATACTCAAGCCTACCTTGTGATTGATCTCTTGTAGTACTTCTTCCTATCTAGATGTAGAAACTAGAATGGCCACTAAAGTCATTGATCGGATGCCCGATATATATATATATATATATATATATATATATGTATATATATATATATATATTATGTGCCCATTCTTTTATATCTTTTTAGATAATTCTTAAAGAAATGTCCTAGTTGACAGTAATAATAATAATTGTCAGCATCCTACACTCTCTCATATGCCTCCTCTGGAAATGTAGATAAATCGGTATGGTTATTGGGGTTGGAGCATCACAACTTTGTCCTCCTCTTTTAGATCCTCTTACTAATAGCTTGCCGTAAAACATCTATGATTGGTTTTGTTAACGTCTGCATCCTATATACCCTCTATGCCTAGTGTAGGTTGAAGCATCAATCTTCTTTCCAGATCTACTATACTTTCCTAGATGCATCTCTCTTTTGATTTCCTTCCTTCACAATCTTTTATTTAAAAAGATTCTCAACTCTTACAAAAAAATCTCTCAAATCCATGTAGTTTCTCATCTCTGATCTATTAAACTGCCTTCGAATCTTGTTATTTAACTTATCATCAAACCTTCTGCATTTATATCTATCTATAGGAATAATATGTGAAGTATGGTATGATAGCTGAATAAACATCTTTTCATACTCTGTTGTCGTCTTATTTCCCTATTTTAAGGTAAGAAACTCCTTCTGCTTAACATTTGTATACACCTCTAGCATAACATTTGTATACACCTCTAGCATGTACTTTCTTTTGAATTCCCTAAAAAATCATACTATGGAAGTACTAGAGGAAACATCATAGCATTAGAGGTCGTCTCCCACCAATTATAGGTGTCACCTTGCAAAAAGGACATTGTAAAGCCTAGCCTATCCTTTGGTATACATGTCATCATATTAAAGACCTGCTCTATTTTTTTCAGCTAGGTCTCTGTAGCTATTAGTTCTACAGTCCCCTAAAATTCCACTGCCCCACCCTTTTCAGTTCTTTAAAGTTCTTTCACCTCTATTAGTATAGGATCATAAGTGGAGGCTTTACAATAAGGCAATAGTGTGAATTAATGGGTTCATATAACTCATCATAAGGCAGAGGATGTGACATTGCATCAAATTCGAATGGATCAACTGCTCCTTCACTCTCTTGTTGATGTTACATATGTCCTATACGTAAGAATAAAAACAATTAGCACAATAATTAACACATCATTAACACACAAATCATATCACATATCACATATGGCAGGTTCTCTAATGATCATATCCCTTCTTTGATACCAAAATATAACATCCTAATCTACATATAATTATTTTAACATAAATAACAGTTTTCTTTTTCTTATATATATATATATATATATATATATATAATATGTCATGCAACCATATCCTTTGAAACTTTCTTTAATTATTCCCTCTATTTTCTTTTTTTCTTTTCTTTATAAACTATTCATAAACTATTTATCAATCTTCACTTATAAAACATGGCCCGAAGTACAGTCAGAACACAGCCAGTTTTAGTGGAACATGTCCTATAGGTACAATCCCCGTACTGTACTAGCTTGCACTTGTGGTTGTTTACACGACCTCCATATTGATGTTCCTGACATGTCTCAAAAATTATATGAAGGTTATGGTGCATAACAGCCAAGTGGAATTTACCATGCCTTGCATGTGGTCTATTATACGACCTATGTTAGGCTTTTAAAATTAAGAATAATCAAACTCTGTAATCATATGAATGACTGTGAAAATTCTATCTCAACCTTTTATATTCACACCTATCAATTTTTTTATCTATTCTTTTCTCAAACAAATTCACATATCACAATCATATCAACATTATCTTGCTTACACTAATTCATAACGTTAAACCATATGCTAAATTCATATTCAATAGACAATAAATTCAATAACATACTAAACATAAACAACATCACACAAATCATGTATATGATTCTAATTTAAAAGATGCTTAATGTATAAGAGAGAGGATCTTGAGCTTAGCAATCCAATTGCTATATTTCTTCTGTTAACTCTTATCTAGCTTCCTTTTACTTGAAAACAAAATTTTGCATATTTTTATAGGTTGCAAACTCAGTGGGTAATCATTGAAATTATATACAACAATATATATACATTTAATATACTTAACATATTTAATCATATCATTGTCTATATAATTCCATGTAATAATTTATTTCATATGACATCAAAAGATTCTACTCGTTCTCCTTTTCACTACTTGTTCTTCATACCAACCCGTTCTCCAAATTGATCAATCTTTTCTCACTACCAATACCCATAAATCTCCACCAAATCCATAAAACATCAACATTCAATAAACAATATGTCAAATCATCATTTAACATGTATATATAAATGCATGTGCCTTTCAACCTTGTCATTTATATTCCTATATATATATATATATATGTATATATATCACTTCATGTACTCGTATATAAACAATTTGACATATAACTTATTTAAGTAAGTTAGATTACTCACATGATCAGCTGAGATACTTAAAGTTCCTCGGACTCTGATTCCAATACCACAGTAGATTCTTTCCTCCTATATATCAATAGTAATGTAATCTATAATGTGACCCCCGAATTTAAATATTACCTGCGTATACTTCCCTCCTACAGATAACACTTAAACTCGGAAATCAAAGTTTGAATAAGACAAAGACGAATAAAGTTCAATACAATTTTAAATAAGGAAGGTTCAACAACTCCAAACCCATTCACAAACATATATATATA
>CANYCX013371963.1:0-11408 GCA_948193385.1 Breynia disticha f. nivosa | reverse complement strand
AAAAATAACAATTTAAGATATATTAAATTATAAGTTCATATTAAGTTTAAATCTATGAAAATAGATATAAGTTTATAGATAAAAATATTTAAATTAATATATAAAATTTACATAAAGTTTGTATGAAGCTTATATTAAGTTTATACCTACAAAAGTCAATTCTGTACAAAGTGCAATTAAAAAAAGGTAAAAACTACTTTTTGGCAAAAATTTTAAAACATCTATATTTCTTCAAATAAAAAGGAAAATATAGTGTACTATTTAATTAATCCTTGTTATATTTCATAAACGGACCTGAAGTATTGTTACATGACCTATAATGTGTTGTTACATAATTTATAACTGAATGAGGGTTAAAGTTACATGGTTTAAGAATGTTACATGATAAATATTTATTGTGTAAAAGAATAGATAGTTTATGTAACATTAGCCCTAACTTTTGTTACTTACCCAAAAAAATATTGTTATGTAATCTATTGTGTAAAATTTACATGGTTTAAGAATATTACATGATAAATTTTTATTGTGTAAGAGAGTCAAAGTTACATAGCTTAAAAATTAGGGCTAATGTTACATGATAAATTTTTTTAACCAAAAAAAAAACATAGCTTAAAAATGTTACATAATAAATATTTATTGTGTAACATAATAACTAGTTTATATAACATGAGTTCTAACTTTTGTTTCATAGCCCAAAATGTATTGTTATATAATTTATAACTAAAAAAGGGTCAAAGTTAGATAGTTTAGGAATGTTACATAATTAATATTTAGTGTGTAATAGAATAGCTAGTTATAGAACATGGAGCATAACTTTTGTTACGTAACCCAAAAAATATTGTTACATAATATATAACTAAAGAAGTTCGAAAGTTATGTAGTTTTTCAATGTTATATAATAATTTTTTGTGTGTTACAAAATAGCTAGTTTATATAACATGTGGCCTACCTTGTGTTACATAATCCAAAAAGTATTGTTACATAATGTATAACTGAAAGAATGTCAAAGTTACATAGTTTTTTTTTCATTTTTTTATAAAAATTGAAATAATCTTTTGCACAATAAAATGAGCAACTTTTGCTCTATATATTAGAGGATTTTAACACTTCTTTCTTGCAAAAAAATAAATTAATTTTTTTAAAAATTCTCTGATTTTCGTCCTATCTCAGAACTATTTTCTCCATCTTAAAATTTCTAATATCCGTCCGTCCCATCTCAAAAATTTGAGACGAAATGAAATGAAGATTTTCATCCTATCATGATCTTCAAAACAAAATCCTAAAACATAAAAGGGGATTGGACATTTGTAATCCCGTTTCATACCGTTATGTTAGCACACGAAAAAGTTATAGGCTGGCACAAAAAAAACTCTAATGATGGGAGTAAGACAATAGTCATAAACAAGGATATATTACACTCTACACCATCTTTTCTTTCTTTTTTTTTTTTACAAAAGTTTCACTTTTTTAAACTTTTTACAGATGATATTGTTTTTTATTTTTTTATTACTTTTCATATGATTTTTTTCTTTTTTATTTACACTTTATACGAAACAATCTTTTTTGTTGTTTTAATTGTAATATAAACTTCATATAAACTTACATAAACCTTATATGTATATAGACAGTTTTATACACAAATTTATATTTATTCTTTTATGTATTTAAAGCTTAATACAAACTTCTAACTTAATATATGTTGAATTTTATATTATTTATTGATTTGTAAAGATTAATTTTTTTATCAATTTTTTATGATTTTGAATTGAATATTAACTTTATGTGGATATTATATCAATTTTGTATGTCCTAACTGTGAGATATATTTGTAAATTAATTGAAAGATCTCAACACAAGAATAAAGCACAAAGCAATTTAAACAGTAAATAATTAAATACTTACTTGATTGTCGCAGCTGAAATAGTTGAGATCCTCGATAGATTAACGGTTGGTCTCCTTCTCCTAAAGGCAGATTGCTGAGTTGAATGTGCGTCCTTTTGCAACCCTTTCTACGAAATGATCAAATGAATAAAAAAATTGAGAAAAGAAGTTGTTCTTTTCTCTGAAGGTCTCTCCAAAACTAAGGTGAAACTGATTCACTGTTCTGTTTTAGGATTTCCTAATTTAGTTATTTATAACATGAGAAAATTACCTCATAAGTCTCTTAACTGACAAATATATTGTCAGTTAATTTTGCTTGACTCGTTTAGTCGTGAGCGGACCTTTAACTTTTAACATTAATAAATAAAAATAAAAATATTTTATAAATTTAAACTTATTATAAAATTTTAACTTGATATATGCGAATTTTTTATGTGTTTTATAAATTTTATAAATATTATTTTATATAAACTTTATATACCACTTAAAAAATAGAAAACCAATTTTTTTTCCTTTACAAGAAGCCAATTGTATGTATTGTTCAACAAAATTTTTAATAATTATATATTAAATATTGTTTATAAACATCAAATATATAAATCAAGAGTAGATCTTAACTAAATATTTAATCTTAAAACTAAAAATTAATTTCACATGACTTATTATTCATCAATAATTAATTGATTATGTGAATAATTATCCTATAAAGATATGAAAAAAATTAATTAAAGAGTTAATTCTAAAAGTTTTGATTATGTTTGTGGCACAATTAAATAGACAAGATAAAATATTTAGAGAAATAAGCAAGATAGAATGTTTAAAGAAATAGACAAGGTAAAATCATATGCTATGTAAATTAAAAATTTATAATGAGAAAATTTTTAAATTTATTTTAGTTCATAATTAAAAATTATAACTTAAAAAAATATGTAATCAACCCAAAATATAATGAGCATTATATGAAATCAGTCCAAAAAAATCAGATAGATATCAAACCAAAGTAGTTGATGATTGTAATATAAAAAAAATAACGGCCGTATAGCATGTAAAAAAATAAAACTTTGAAAAAATTTTGAAAATTTTAGTACCGTGTAATTAAAAAAGAAAAGCAACGCAGAAATATAATCAGCCCTATCTATCTATTTATTATACTAAAGCTAAAGTATACTTTAAAAAGTTGACATTTGACATTGTCATTGAATGACATGTGTAATCTAATTATAAAATATATATTTAATAATTTAATGATAAGTATTTAAATAAATTATAATTTTAAAAGATAATAATTAGATAATAATAATATATTTTTATGTAGTAATTGTTAAATTTTAAATATATATACTCCTGATGTTTTATAATAAAATTTAAATTTTATTAACAATATTATTGTTTTTTATACGTTCATTATTTAAAATAATTATTACATAATTTAATGATAAGTATTTAAATAAATTATAATTTTAAAAGATAATGCTTAGATAATAATAATATATTTTTTATGTAGTAATTGTTAAATTTTAAATATATATACTCCTGATGTTTTATAATAAAATTTAAATTTTATTAACAATATTATTATTTCTTATATGTTCATTATTTAAAATAATTATTACAGTTATATTATTTTGAATTAATTATTCAATAAATAATTTTATTCGTAAATGATTTTGAATATTGCTCGGTCCTCATATAATTATCTTATAATGTAAATCTATTTGAAATATTAAATTTAGTTAGTAGTTATTTGTAATTTTATTTGTAATTTTTTATTGTTATGATTTATTTTTTTATGAATTTTAATAATACTTATTTAATGATAATTTTTTTATGTAATAATTGTTAAATTTTAAATATATATACTCCTGATATTTTATAATAAAATTTAAATTTTATTAATAATATTATTACTTTTTTATTTGTTTATTATTTAAAATAATTATTACAGTTGTATTATTTTGAATTAAGTTTTCAACAAATAATTTTATTCATAAACAATTCTGAATATCGCTCGGACTCTTATATAATTATCTTATAATGTAAATTTGTTTTAAATATTAAATTTAGTTAGTATTTATTTGCAATTTTATTTTTAAAAATATTTTTTATTTTTTTTATTATGATTTATTTTTTTTTACTTTAATAATGCTTATTTAATGATAATATTCTTTTTATGTAGTAATTGTTAAATTCTAAAAGTATATACTCCTGATGTTTTATGATAAATTTAAATTTTATTAATAATATTATTATTTTTCAGTTGTTCATTATTTAAAATAATTATTACAGTTATATTATTTTGAGTTTTCAAAAAATAATTTTATTCATAAATAATTTTGCATATCGTTCGAACCCCATATAAATATCTTATAATGTAAATTTATTTTAAAAATTAAATTTAGTTAGTGTTTATTTGTAATTTTATTATTAAAAATATTTTTTTATTTTATTGTTATGATTTTTGTTTTTATAACTTTAATAGTGCTTAGATAATTATAATATATCTTTTATGTAGTAATTGTTAAATTTTAAATATATATACTCATGGTGTATTATAATAAAATTTAAATTTAAATTTTATTATTTTATTATTTATTCATGATTTAAAATAATTATTATAATTATATTATTTTGAATTAATTTCTCAACAAATAATTTTATTAATAAACAATTTAGAATATCACTCGGACCCCACATAATTATCTTATAATGTAAATTTATTTTAATATTAAATTTAGTTAGTATTTATTTGCAATTTTATTTTTAAAAATATTTTTTATTTTATGGTTATGATTTATTTTTTTATGACTTTAGATGTTAAATTACAAAATTTAAATTAAGGCGGTAATTCTTAACAAATAGACTAAAGTATTGCTCGGGTCTAAAATAATTTATGAGAAAATTATATTATATTTAGATTAATAAATTAATTCATATTTTTTTCATTTTATTGTTATGATTTATTTTTTATGAATTTAGATGTTAAATTTTAAAAATATTTAATTGTTTACAAAATTTAGATAAAGACATTATATTTTAATAAATAGACTAAAATATTATTCGAGTCTAAAATTATGAAAAAATTATATTATATTAAAATTTACAAAATAAATACAATATAATATATGGAATCCGACCGCATTGTGTGGGTACAACTACTTGTAAAGAATGACAGTCGCTGCTAAACTCCCTATCATAGACGTCTCTTCACCTGACCCATCCTCCACCGCCGCTTCAATTCGCCAGGTATTCTCTTTTCTATTCTCCTCCGATACGATCTCGTTTTAACTCTATCTTCTAAACAGGCATGTATAGAATCCGGCTTCTTCTACCTTGTCAATCACGGCGTCGAACAAACATTACTCTCCTCCGTTTTCCAAGAGAGTAAGAAATTCTTCTCTCTTCCCCTACAGGATAAACTAAAACTCTTGCGTAACAACCACAGAGGTTACACTCCCTTGTATTCCGAAATTCTCGACCCTCAGTCCACTTCTAAAGGTATTTTTTTATTTCATTTTAGCTTTTTACAGTTCTTTTAAATAAAATCTTAAACTCTCCTCGCTTGAACCATATTGTTTCTGTTTCATTGGAACGATGACGTTTAATGTGTGTATAGGTGACTCTAAAGAGAGTTTTTATATCGGTTCTTCCGAAGGCGATAAGAGTAGCTTGAATCAGTGGCCATCGGAAGGTGAATTATACTTAGAATTAAGTCGGGTTATGGTGAATGGTTTCTACTATACTAGTGTTCGTAGGTTTCAGTTTTATTCTGATCGACTATTTTGTGGGTTATGTTCTTTCGGCAAGAATATTTCAGATGTTCTTCCGTTGTGGAGACCAGTCATGGAGTCTTATTATGAAAAGGTCATGTAAGTCCTTTTTTATTTTAGATGTTCATTTAATTGATTATTGTTTCTGGCACAGGAAATGTTCGACAACAATAATTTTATTTCATAAAAAAATGTCTACAAATACAATGTATAACTCCATACAACAACTCACTCAATAATTCCAACAAAATGCATTGTTCGTTGAAGTTTAAATGTTGTGTTTTCTTTAAATTGTGAATGTGGCATCATGCTATGCCGTAGGCAATAGATGTCCTTGCATGCAGCAAAGGCTATGTAGGGCGTGTGATCGACATTTTGGGAGTTCTTATTGATGGAAGAGTGGCTCTAAGTGTTCATGAGTGAAGACGTGCCGAACAAAAAGGCCCTGGAATTATTGAATGTAACTTTGTGCTTGAGCCTATGCAAGCAGGGCTAAGAGCATTATATAGCTCGGTTCCTACAGGCCATGGTCAACGAGAACTTATATTAGCGGACCAAAAAACTGGAACTAGCTATTGCTATCAATACCATATTAAATCAAAAGCAAATGAACTGAAGGACTTCAGAGTGGCTCCTCTGAATGCATTTGTTTTAGCTTTTTGGTGAATTTATACTTTTAGTTATATAACAACTTGAAAGCACAGGCTCATACGTTGTCTTGGTTTCTAACTTCTGTACCTTAGGTCTGCTGGAAAAAGATTAAGTTCTATGATTGCTCTGGCTTTGAACTTGGAAGAAAATTATTTTGAGGAAGTTGGAGCCTTGAAATCACCAGATTGCTTTCTTCGTCTCATACACTATCCGGGTACTAAATTAGTTATATCGCTACAAGTTTCCTTTTCTTAAATTGTTAATTATAATTTTCCACCAATGCATTTAGCATTATGGCTGAAGTTTTAAGTTGCAGAATACTAATACAGTTGAATGATATTATTGTTTTTATGGGAAAAGAGGTGCTTGATGAGTACTTATGAGTGTGAATTGACATTAACAAACTTGCCTTTTAAACCGTACTATGTTTCTTCAAAAGTTATTCCCTTACCTGTGAACATTGTGTGATGGAAGATATTACATTTATTTAGATTTTAGATACTTGAAATCAGAGGTATTCTCAGATGTATATTATCGTTAGAGTGTGTTTACAATATATGCAATCAGATTTCTTAACATTAGGACAATCTCAACTAACATCTAGGGATCTTTCCTAACTAATTACAGCTAAGTTTCCTTCTATAGGGCTAATAGACATAACTTTACATAAATAGGAGATCACGTTCACACTTAACTTTCCACACTCCCCCTCAAGCTGATTTGTAAATGTCATCCATCGTCAGCTTGCTAACAAGTTTGTGGAACTGATCTTGTGCTAATCCTTTAGTTAGAGAATCTGCTGCATGTTGAGAGGTTGGAACATAAGTGATACAAATATCTCCTGTGTCCACCTTTTCTTTGATAAAATGCTTATCAATCTCTATATGTTTAGTCCTGTCATGCATGAGAGGATTATGCACAATAAAGATGGCTACTGTATTGTCACAATAGATCTTCATCGGAACCCTTATAGGAACTTCCAGTTCCTGTAGCACTCTTCTGACCTAAATGGCTTCACAAACTCCAGAGGCTAGTGCTCTTAGCTCTGCTTCAGCACTACTTCTGGCAACCACGCTTTGTTTCTTACTTTGCCAGGTTACCAAGTTTCATCCAACAAAAGTACAATACCCAAAGACAGATTTTCTGTCATTCTTATCTCCTGCCCAATCGGCATCTGTAGAGACTTCAATGTCCATCTTCTTTCCCTTTTTTATCATCAATTCCTGTCCAAGAGTTCCCTTCAAGTACCTTAGTACTCTATGAGTTGCCTCGAAATGTTCCAGCCCTGGAGAATGCATAAATTGGCTCAACAAGCTTGTTTCAAAGGCAATATTTGGTCGGGTGTGTGATAGGTAGATCAGTCTTCCCACCAACCTTTGATACTTTTCCTTGTCTACTACCTTTTCGGGGGCTGCTGGTTGTAGATTTAGGTTTGTCTCAATAGGTGTTTCTGCTATTCTGCATCCCAGAATGTTTTTGATAGTAGATCCAACACATATTTCCTTTGGTTCACAAAGATTTTGTTCCTTGACCTAGCAAACTCCATTCTAAGAAAATACTTTAGTTGTCTTAGGTCCTTGAGTTCGAATTCCTTGGCCAGCCTTTGCTTCAGGTTCCCAATTTCCTGTATGGTCATCTCCTGTGATGATAATATCATCAACATAGACAATCAAAATTGCCTTCTTTCCTTTGGTAGACTTCTTGTAAAACATAGTGTGATCTACTTGACTTTGTTTGTAGCCCAAGCACTTTATAGCTTTGCCAAACCTTTCAAACCACGCTCTGGGAGACTGCTTAAGCCCGTAAAGAGCTTTCCTCAACCTACATATCCTTCCAATTCCGTAGTTTCCCTCAAATCTAGGAGGAACATCCATGTAAACTTCCTCCGCTAGGTCCCCATTTAAAAACGCGTTTTTCACATCAAGTTGATATAATTCCCAGTCCAAATTCATTGCTAGTGATAGGAAAACCCATATGGTGTTGATTTTTGCCTCTGGAGCAAACATCTCCTGATAATTGATCCCTAGGGTTTGGGTAAAACCTTTTGCCACCAAGCACGCCTTCCTTCTGTCAATGCTTCCATTTGCCCTAAACTTGACCATGAAAACCGATCTACAGCCCGTTTTCAAGTTTCCAGGGTTCTTTGTGATGTCCCATGTGCCATTCTTTTCTAAAGCCCTTAGTTCCTCTAGCACAGCCTTTTCCCATTCTTTGTCTGCCCTTGCTTCTGCAATGTTCCTGGGAATGAGTACCTTTGATATCTGTTTCACAAAGGTCTTACGAGCCTCGGATAGTCTTTTGTAGGACATATGGTTGGCCAAGGGATGCTGAGTACAAGCTCTTTTGCCTTTCGTACCGCAATAGGTAGATAGAAGTCACCAGGTAGGTTTTCGTCTTCAGTTTGTGCTGTAACAATAGGTAGTGCTTCATTAGAATCATTGACTGGAGTGATCTCGAGAGAAGTACCTATAGGAATAGGTTCATCTTCATGCGGAATGGCACTGTTTCTTTGTTTCTGTGAGTAGACCCTTAGTTCCTTCATTTGTGGTATGCCACTGGTGTCTTCCAAGTCCACACCATCTGCGTTGATAGTGTTCTGTTCTTCCTCTTCAGGTGCTACTTGGTCAGTTTCAGTGAAGACAGTGTTGCCACCTGTCTGGGATCCTATAGAGGAGTCAGAAAAATTAGGCATTAATGAGACATCTAATTCCCAAAAATTACTGCCACGACCTGACTTATTTCCTTCCACTTCAGATTTCTCCCCCTGAAGGAAATAATGTTCAAGAAAAGTGACATCCAGTGAAGTTATCGTCTTCCGGGTTGTCAGATCATAACACACATATCCCTTCTGGTTTACAGCATAGCCCACAAAAATAAGTTTTTGTGCCCTCGGGTCTAGTTTTGTTTGCCCTTTAGAGTGAGCATAAACCACATATCCAAACACTCTTGGAGACAAGTCACTAGTGAATCTGTGTTTTGGAAAACTTTCTTTCAGAACCGAATAGGGAGCTTTGAAGTTTAGAGTTCTGTTGGGCATCCTATTAATCAAATAGGTAGCTGTCAGTAGAGCTTCTCCCTAGAGGTAATTAGGAACATTCATAGAAAATATGAGTGCCCTTGTAACCTCAAGCAAGTGGCTATTTTTCCTTTCTGTAATCCCGTTTTGCTGTGGGGTGTTTCCACAGGTAGTTTGATGTAACACCCCTTTCTCCCTTGAGAAGTTTCCCAGTATTCCATTTAAGTACTCGGTACCATTGTTTGAATGTAACACTTTTATCTTGCTTTGAAGTTGATTCTCAACCAGCTTGTATAAATTTTGAAACACCATAGCTACTTCTGACTTCTCCTTGATTAGGAATACCCAGCAGACCTTTGTGTGGTCATCTGTAAAGGTTACAAACCACCTTTTTTCAGTTCTTGTTTTTATCTTAGATGGTCCCCAAATGTTACTGTGAATCAGTGAAAAAGATTTTGTAGGTCTATAGGCTTTTCTTGGGTAGTTATTTTTATGACTTTTTGGAAGAATACACGATTCACATTCAAAATCAGACATTCTTATTCACTTTATTGGGCAGTAGCCTTTTTAAATACAATAGACTAGGATGACCCAATCTCTTGTGCCACAACCTTAGTTCTTCCATACCAGCTCTCGAACAGATCAAACCTTGAGCCTATCTCTGCACCGATCCTTCCTCAATTAAGTAGTAGAGTCCATCTCTCAGCCTAGCACTGCCAATCTCCGAGGCCGTGTCATGAAAAACACATTTTGTATCACCAAATAACACCATACATGATGAATCTTGAATGAGGTTGCTAACAGACAAGAGGTTGCACGCTAGTTTCGGGACATGCAACACCGATTTGAGATGTAGTTTAGGTGTTAGTGCTGTCGTGCCTCTACCAGTAATGGGCGTGAATTACCCATCTGCAATTCTAATATTTTCTTGACCATTAGAGGGTTCATAGGTCTGAAATAATGAGGATTGACAGGTCATATGATCCGTAGCCCCTGAGTCAACTATCCACATACTTTTAGATGAGGTAGTGAGTTCAGAGTTACCTTGCTGAGTGACAAAAGTCACTGGAATACCAGCTACATTGGCTTGCGGCTTCAGCAGTTTCTCGATGTAAGTTATCTGCTCTGCGCTAAACACTTCGGTTCCAGCTTCAGCCGTATTTCCTGCCTTCTGTCCCTTTTGTTCACCTAAATCAAAAAGTTTTTCTTTGAGCTTCCAGCGTGTTTCTCTTGTGTGTGTAGCCTTTTTGCAAAAATCACACCACAATCCAGACTTATCATCCTTCTTCCCCTTTTGTTTGCTAAATCTGGCCACCATAGCCATGTCTTCTTTGGACACCAACGCTGATCCTTCCAAAGGCAGAGAGTTGGATCCAGGAGTGTTAGAGTTTTCTTTTACCATCACTCCTCTCCTTGTTTCTTCACTTCTAACTTTTGCAAAGGCCTCATCAATGGAGGGCAGGGGGTTTCGGCCTATAATTCTCCCCCTTACCTCATCATACTCCATGTTGAGCCCAGCCAAGAATTTGAAGATCCTTTGGTCATCAACAATCCTCCTGTAGTGTTTTAAATCAGCTGTAGACTCCCAGGTATGGAAATGGAATGCGTCCAGATACTGCCAAAGTCCTTTCAGGGTATTGTAGTACTCGGTGACACCCATACTCCCTTGGCGAGCTTCTCCTACCTTTAAGCTAACCTCATACATCTGAGATTTGTTATCTAGATTTGCATATATCAGAACTAGATTATCCCAAAGTTCTTTTGCCGTGGCATAGCCCATATAGGTAGATCCAATGTTGTCTTCCATGGAGTTTATCAACATCATGATGATCATTGAGTTCTCGGCTTCCCAGTTTTCAAATTCTGGGTCAACCTCCTCTGGTTGTTTCACTTTTCCCGTGATGTAACCATATTTCTTTCTTCCCTTAAGATACATTATCACTGACTGGGATCATTTCAGAAAGTTTCTCCCATTCAGCTTTGTGGAGGTGATTCTAAAGGAAGTTCTCCATTCAGCATCTCCAGCATTTGACTGGATCGGAGTAGGCCCTGAGTTCACTACTTCTGACGTAGACATAATGTATTTTAAGGGT
>CANYCX013370574.1:0-11796 GCA_948193385.1 Breynia disticha f. nivosa | reverse complement strand
AAAAATGCCTCACTCATCTCCCTATAAATCCTCCTGACTCCTTCACGCTCACTGCATTCTCTCCATAATCACCACATAAAGCATACTACAACTTCATAACTAAATACATTATCACTTTAGTCCCAAATATAACTCTTTCATTTCTCGTGTTTCATGTTTTAGTTCTCCATATAACCCTGAAAGCAGCTTATAATTAAATCCGGTGAAACAACGTACGAATCACTAGACATGGGCAACCCTGACGTGGAATGTCCGCACCGGGTGGCGATTCCACCACAACAACCATTTGTGAAGTCACTAAAATACAACATAAAAGAAACTTTCTTCCCTGATGATCCATTGAGGCAGTTCAAGAACAAACCTATCTCTAAGAGATTCATTCTTGGCCTTCAATATTTCTTCCCAATATTTGAATGGGCTCCACGTTACACTTTCGACTTCTTCAAGTCTGATCTTGTTTCTGGGATTACTATTGCTAGCCTTGCTATTCCTCAAGGGATTAGTTATGCTAAACTCGCAAATTTGCCACCCATTCTTGGTCTATGTAAGTAATGAAGACTAATATTAAACACCACAATAAGGTTGACGGAGTAGAGTAAATTGATGGTTGATAGTTTTGAATGCAGATTCTAGCTTTGTTCCACCGTTGGTTTATGCAATGATGGGAAGTTCGAAAGATCTGGCTGTTGGAACTGTAGCTGTTGCATCTCTCTTAACAGGTTCCATGTTGGCAGACGTTGTCAATCCTATCGAGAACCCAAAGCTCTTTCTTCATCTCGCTTTCACAGCAACACTCTTTGCTGGAATTTTCCAAGCATCACTTGGTTTGTTACGGTATGTAAAACAAAGTTATTTCAGCTTATGACTCCTGGTTAAATTTCCCACTCCGTTTCTTCAGGTTTTCAATCTTTTTTTTATGCATATTAATCTTGTTTCTTTAATTAATCATCTAATTATATAAAATATGTCCCTTCTTTCCCATGGTGAAACATATATGGAATTAGTACGTTTAAATAAATGGTGACAATCATTTTTGAATAATAATTTTAAGTTAATGCTTACAAAAATATAATTTTAGTTTTACTACTAATGAAATATTTATAGTCATAGTCTTGAAAATATAATATTCATTACATAGAATAAAAAGACTATTTTATTTAAAAAAAAATGCTTAAATATACTTTACGGTGTGATTGTGAAGTCGATGGATTCATGCACACTTGTATGGGATTATAAATAATATAGGTTGTGGAATTTTTTAATGCAAAATTATTTAGCTTGTATAAAACTCGCAATTTATATCATTATAAACCACCTAACATTCTTCAACCTATCAAAAGTGGGAATTAAATTAATTTGGTAAATTGAAATATTAGTAGACAAAATTAATTTGGTAACTTCAAATATTTCTAGACATCAACCTATTAGGTAATCAACAGTAATTTCATGGGAAAATCAACAATAATAGATGGGAAAAAAAACATTGTACGTATTAGAATTGCTACTTCCAGCTCTTTGTCTGCTGCAACACTTGTCTTTTGCTGCTGTCTTGGATTGATAAATCAATCAAAAAATGAATAATTGTCAACCAACATGTTTATTGGTTTCAAGTTCACATTACGTAAGGTAGATCCAGTTCTTATTATCTGACAAATTGTTACATGATCACGATGAATTGAGTGCCATCTTATATTCATTTGATATTGTGGTTTGTGTGTAAAGGCTAGGGTTTGTGGTTGATTTTCTGTCACATGCAACGATAGTAGGGTTCATGGCAGGGGCAGCCACGGTGGTGTGCTTGCAACAACTTAAAGGGATTCTCGGCCTTCTTCATTTTACTCATTCCACGGATCTTGTCTCAGTCATGAATTCTGTTTTTAGCCAAACACATGAGGTGATTACTGTCTTTTTCTGGTACACACTCCTACAATACTTGCTCAATAAATATCTAAAATTTTCTACACTACTTGTTACCTAAATAAAATTATATTTCTTAACCTTTTATGCCCGTGAACTTGTCAGAATATATTTTTATTATTTCGCTAACAATAAGTTCAGTTCCATCACAAGAATGAAGTTTGAATTTTTATACTTTGGTTTACGAAAACATATATTTTATTATGGTGATAGATTACACTTCTTTTTCCTTTCAAGCATTCGAGATGAACATGATCATTAAAGAAATTAAACCAAACATGCATGTGATTCAAAATGAGAATTTTATGAGTAAGTTGGTCGATGTTTCTCTTCCACATTAATTAATTAGGTTGATAATTCTAATGTGGAAAAAATGAATAAAGATTCTTTCTAGGTGTATTTGTAATTCTGGTCTGCTAGCTTCACATATATTCTAGCTAACAGTTATCCGAATATATACTTTATTTTGCAGTGGAGATGGGAAAGCGCGGTTTTGGGTTGTTGCTTTCTCTTCTTTCTCCTCATTACCAGATACTTCGTAAGTATATACATAACGTATGCTTATATTCTCAAGTATATTTGTCCAAAAAGGTGCAATACTTTTTCCTTTAGTTTAATGCAATTACGTTTTGAAAAGATTCCTTACTATTAAAGATAAATGAAGTGGCGTTGACGTTGTAACAGAGCAAAAGAAGACCAAAATTCTTTTGGATATCAGCAATGGCACCACTAACGTCAGTGATATTAGGAAGTCTTCTGGTGTTCATAACCCATGCTGAGAAACATGGAGTTCAAGTGGTGAGGACTCCCATATTAAACTTGTCGTTTTATTGTCAACTTTTTATAGAAATGTTATCAACTATGTCTGCCTTAAAGAATGAATTGACCTGCGAAAACGAGCACTCCAAGGAAAGTGTATTAGGACCAGTGGATCACTACAAACCACCATGCATATATGATTCTTAGTCTGACGGGACCATCTAAGGACTGTCTTTTGCTATTATTGAGTGCGTTTCACTTTATGTTTTCCGAACCCGGCAATTGGAAATTTTTGAGATTAGCATGCTTTAAAACTTCTTTTTTATCAATAGAAATTGTTTGAAAGTTGCTTCTCTATGTTATGGACCAATCTGATTACTATGGTCTCTATCCAGATGGGAGCTCCTGCACCAATTATAGTTTTGTACATATCCTGAATAGACCCCATGGAATATACTTAATGTTCCCGTGGGAATTTGTTGGGTGGATAATTTTTTAATTGATGTTTGAGGATCTGGTTTTGTTTTGTATGTGTGATGATACAGTGAATGCTGATGTATTTGAATTCAGATAGGAGAACTGAAGAAGGGGGTGAATCCGCCGTCGTTTGGAGACTTGGTTTTTGCTTCTCCATATCTGACAACAGCTGTGAAGACGGGCATCATCACTGGCGTCATTGCTCTAGCTGTAAGCTCCTCTTGGATTTTTTTTCAAATTAAAAAAAGATTCTGTTTAAATATCATTCATTGTTTTAATTATTGGCTAAATTGAGTATATATGTTTCAGCAAGGTCTAAATCAAAAGCTTGTTGATAGGTATTGGTTGAGTAATCAAATACACAATATTGATGTGAGATGTTAGTTTAACTCTTCACATAATCATTTGTTTAACCATTGACATGGCATCACATCATAAACTACAACAGATGAATAGCAATATAGAACTACTACGGCTGAGAGATATTACACAAGAGTTCGTAAGAATTCATTTATCATAGTAAATTCTGTCTAATTTCAACTAAGTAATAATGAAAGATAAGTTAAATATAATATTTAAGGGTACTGACCCAATTATAGAAAAAATAAGATCAATGATTTAGCAATTTATCCAATATAAGGTAATGCGGAAGAAGAGAACAAAATAGGAATTTATGTGGTTCGATCGATATGATTTATGACTAGGAACATAGAATAAGTTATTCTATTTTTCAATCTTTAAAAGACATATAAGACACAAATGCAAACCAGTATATGTAGATTTGCATCATCAATCCACCAACAAAACCTTAAAATTATCCTAGTTTAATTTTGTCTTCTGCGATCCAATTACACAGTCTTGTCTTTTAAGACATGGTCTGAGATGCATCTGTGTAACACATCACAACTTTAACATGACTATATTGTCTCTAACACAACTGTAAAGCGGCCCGTGTTACATTACATTGTTAAAGACACACCTGTGCTTCTGCCTATTCAACCTCATGTTTCACTACACAATTAACTACAAGTTTGTGTAACTACAAGTGTGTTTAATTGTTACCCTATTAACACCTTAAATTGTCTGAAATGTCTCCAAACCATCTCAACCATGTATCATATTAAACTAGAACTGTCAAAATGTGTTCACGTGTCGTGTCAACATACTCTGTTAACACGTTTACACATGACACGAACACAACACGATTATTAAACGGGTCAGAATTTGAAATATGTATACGACCTATTTATTAAACGTGTTGACACGACACGACACATTTATCATGATTAAATGTTATATAGTTATAATTTGACACGTTAACCTGTTTATTAAACATTTAAATTATAACACGACACGACATGAATAATAAAATTGACATTATGATTTAACTAATAAAATAATTTATCATATAAAATTCCAGTTACTCATTATAATCCCCATGAAAGCAAGCTTTACAGAAACTATAATTTCTTCATCCTTACTAAATCACTAGTATTTTCAATAAGCTTTCCATAAATTGTTGACACAATCACCTAAAAACTAACATTAGAAAATCAAAAAGAGCATCAAAAACTTCAAATATTGCATAAATGTTTCAAACAACAGTTAGTTGGTAATTTTCAAACAAAATTCTTTCTTTCTTAACTCCATTTATAGTGAAAAAATTTGTTCATCATCATTCAACAATAACTCTATATAATCTATAAATTTGAACTCAGTGTAGTTGAAAAATCTCATCTTGAATAAAGAGCGGTGGTGACCTTTGGAGTGTAGTTGTGTGCGACGAAGAGGGCGAGCCAACGAGGTGGTGAGGAGTGGTGATGTTGAGGGTCGATGGTGAGGGTGAGAGAGGCTTAATGGTAAGGGTCAACAGGATTGTGAGAATTGAGGGTTGGTGGTGATTGGTGAGTACATGAAGGTGAGGGAGGGACGAAGGGTGGAGGGTTGGGACTTGTGAGGGAAGGGGGAGGAAGAGGGGGAGGGGTCATTAGGAATTTAGGGTTATGTTTGTTTAAATAATTTTTATTATTAATATTTACATGGGCCATATACGTGTCTTTAAACGTGTTGTGTCAATATATGATACGATTATACGTTTAAGTTAAACAAGTTAATCGTGTCATAAATGTGTTGACACGTTTATGACACGAGCATGCTTTATTTTGGCGTGTCATAAACGGGTCAACATGTTTATGACACGAACCCATTTATGCTAAACTCAAACCCTTCTAAGAATGCACTGTGTCATGTCGTATAATCGTATCGTGTCAATTTTTGACAGCTCTATAATAAACCTATACTTCTCGTGACTTCATAGATCTCTAAGAAGTCTAATCAATCCTAATTAGCCCCAACAATTCTCCCCTTGAGTTGATTTTTTAACAAACACTGAATGTCGAATAACTCTCCGTCACACCGCTCAAGGCCTCGCGTCCTCTTAACCTCCACACCAAGCAACCCACTATCTCACACAATTCCTGTGTAATCACCAACACAAATTTTATGTCATGATTTATCCGCTACTACTCGTGATAGATATGATCGATTGATCTTTCATTGTTCTGGAGTCTCAATTACAAACTCCACTTATTTCTCTACAAAACTAACAACTAGCTTGTTAACATTAGTAAATGAACAACCAATTAAGGTTTAAATGTTATTCCACAGTTTTCTCTTCATTACACAAAGCCTCTAAACATCAGAATACCTTTACCTCCTACTGAGAAACTATAACCTTGTTTTGTCAAAGCACTCATAGAGATCAAATTCTTAAACAAACCAGAGACATACCAAGCATTAAGTGGGCCTAGTAGAACATAACACTAGACAATGACACAAGTGTGTCTAACATCACATTTTTATCTAAAATCTTAAGGTATTAGATTATGAGTCTACAACAATTATAAATTCTTCATACACACTACAACTCATCAATGTGAGATTCATATTTATTGCCAAAAAATATCCCCCTTAAGTGTAAATCTCTTCCACATTAGGCTTAAACATGTTTCCCCTCCAATAGAAACCACTTTCATAGACAAATGCAAGATAACTCTTCACCGTCCTTGGGCTTAGTGGAGGAAGACCAATTAACACCAAGAAGTCACTATGAGTTTCTTATATGTTTCCACCCTTGCATCTATAAATATTTCTGTCTGTTCACACTTAGATCCGGGCTATCCAGCTATTCGCTACAATATTGTTCTCATTTTGAACCACTATTGCACCATACTCGTCCATGTCATTGCCCTAGATGAACCATTGATTTTGATGCTACTTATCAGGAATTTATATGCAATATAAGTAATGTGAGAGCAAGAAAAAACAACTCATAAGTTTATGTGGTTCGATTGATGTGATTTACGTCAATGGACAGAGAACAAATTATTCTATTATTTAGTCTCTAAAAAGAATACAAAAGACAAGTGCTAGGCACAATATATATGTTTACACTAAGCCATTAACAAAAATCCTAAAATTAACCTAATTTTGTCATTTGATTTTAAGACACAGTCTGGCTTACCTACATTTGTGTAACACATTGCAACTTTTACAGTCATGATGCGACCAATGTTACATTACAAGATTGAAGAAACACACATGTAATTATCTATGTAACCTCCTACTCTTCAATTATTGTTATTCTGTCAATACTCTGAATTGTCTTGAAATATCTCAAAATGACCGTTATCATACTAACTTAGACTCTCTTGACTCCAATCTCTTCAAAAAATCTAATCAACCCAACATATATATAACTAAAAACTAAAACTAACTAAAGTTCTTCATCTATAGATCAATCTAATTATCATTGGCCCTTTCTGGTTGAGACCCTCACATTTTTATGTATGAAAAGTTAAAGAAAATATAGAGGTGTTTGTTACGTCACAAGCGGGTTGCTCTAGAGGGTACCACCTCTTATAAATGAACAAACACAAGGTGATGCCCAAATCCCTTTAATGGGAAATCATGTCGGCCATTTCAAAATAAAATAAAATATATGAAATAATGTTCATAATTTTAATAGAATTTCCTGTACACATATATTTGGACGTCATAATACATGCATCCCAAAACAATTCAGAATATAATAAAAATATTGTAGGCGTCAGAAGAAAAATCATATAGCTCTTTAATTGTTGGCTCACCCTTTTAACTTTTTGCACTAAAAATATTCAAAAGTGGAGCAAATTAATGAAAACAGAAGATTCAGTTCATTATTCTCATTTTAATGTTAGAACATTGCTTAACTTTGCTATTCTTATCAACTTTCAACCATATTACAAACGAAACAAGTAGCATCAAAATCAATAATTTCATAAAAACAAAACCATTTAGTTGTCACTTATATCTATCCTCGATTATTTCCATCCATTTTGAACATTCAAAGCCTCATACAAGCACAAATATTTAAACCAACAATTTTGAACTTCAAACCAAAAAAAAAATTAGATGTAAGACAACAGTTTGTCCATGATTAAGCTAACTGAAAAGCTATCCATTAAATTTGAAATATTTACCATAAACAAGAAAACACACATAACTTCCATATTTAATCTTAAAATTAAGGAATCAACTTTTATCAATTTGTCTATCAATTAAAATTAAAAAAAAATACTCTTCGTTCGTAGTTTTAGTGGTAAAGGATGTCAACCAACATACTGAGGGTGCAAAGTTCGATCTCTGGCTCCTTAGTGGCTCTAGGAGAGACATACAGACCTAAACATGTTGGTTCGCGAGACTCTCCAATAGAAATCTCTCTACCCTTGGCCCGTGGACTAGCCCGACCCCTTGCCTAAATTTTTTTAAAAAAAATTCAAAAAAACCATATCTACAAATCTCTATAAACAACAAAAATCAACATTTTTGCATTATGCAATCATAAAAAATCTGCAAAAGACGAAAGATAATATACGCACGAACTAAGTTCATTTATGTTCAAATGTGATTATGATAATTTTTTTATAAATATAAATTGTTTATAAGTCATATTTTTTAATTTAAAAAGAAAAATGTATATTTTTGTTCATATATATTTATCATATATGAGTCAACAATTAAAAAATATTCAAACAATTGTGTATAAGTTATATATTTTAATCTGAAAATAAAAAAATATATTTGTATTCATATATGTTCATTATATATTGTGACAACAATTAATGTTTATAAATTAATGTTGAAACAACAATTTAAAATACACAAAATCTTATCAACAAATATTACAAATTAATGTTTAAAAGAGTACATATATGTTGATGAAGAACAAACATTGAAAATTTTAAAAGAATTACAACTACAAAGCAAACTAATGGAACTAAAAAATAAATTGATTATAAGAATTCATTTGTGTTCATTCGTGGTCATCCATTAATAAATCAATAGTCAAATCACTAAAAAATCAATACTACACAAAAAAAAAACACTACCACAAAATATATTGATATTTCATGTTCATAGTGTTCATTATTGTTCATAAATGTTCGTAATTAATGATCATTTTCACTTGTTAAAAATCAGGATATACAACTGAAATAGGAAACTAACTCACTTGCTAAAAATCAAATGATATAAACGATACAAATTATAAATAAAGAACAAATGTTTATATTGATCATTATTGTTCACATATGTTTATAACTAATGATCATATCTACTTGCTAAAAATCTAAATATACAACCCAAATAGAAAACTAACACACTTGTTAAAAATTTAGAGATTTAAGTGGCACAATCTATAAAAAAATAGATGTTTATGTGTTCAGTATTGTTCATATATGTTCCTAACTAATGAACATGTCTACTTACTAAAAATTCGGATATACAACCAAATAAGAAACTAGTCAACTTGCTAAAAATTATTATATTCAAATAGCATAGTGTATTAAAAAAGGAATAGATAAGTAAATGTGTGAAGATTTGCATTTTTAACATGAAAATGAGCATAACGGCATTAAAAAAACCACTTACTTGTATCTTAACACATTTGTAAACATATGTGAATATTTTTAAAAAGTGAAAACCAAAAACTAATAATATACATAATTGTGTGAACTTAAACGGATGAGAAAATTACATTATCTTTACAACAACCCAACAAAAAGAAGAACGAACATAAAACTATAATCACAAATATACAATATTGTATAATTCTTTTAAACCGCGTAATTCTTATTCCGTCACAGGAAGGAATAGCCGTGGGAAGAAGTTTTGCAATGTTCAAGAATTATCATATTGATGGAAACAAAGAGATGATAGCTATAGGAACCATGAACATAGTTGGTTCCTGCACTTCCTGCTACCTCACCACAGGTCCTAATTTACTCTTTCAAACAATCAAATCAATGCGCAAATTCCAGTAAACTAGTACCTTACTTTCGAACGAAACATTGGAAATTTTGCAGGACCATTTTCGCGATCAGCAGTGAATTTCAATGCAGGATGCAAAACTGCAGTATCAAACATTGTCATGGCAATAGCAGTGATGTTCACGTTGTTGTTCCTGACTCCGCTCTTCCACTATACTCCGTTGGTCGTGCTTTCATCGATTATCATCTCAGCAATGCTTGGACTAATAGATTATGAAGCAGCAATTCACCTGTGGCACGTAGATAAGTTTGATTTTACAGTGTGTATTAGTTCCTATGTTGGTGTGGTTTTCGGTAGTGTTGAGATTGGTCTTGTCATTGCGGTACGTATCCCAAAACAGACCACACTTTGCCATTGTACTTGCTCTGGATGAAATAATTTGTGAGTTTCAGGTGGCTATTTCTGTTCTTCGGCTACTTCTATTCGTGGCAAGACCAAGAACATTTATTCTTGGAAACATTCCGAATTCCACAATTTACAGAAACGTTGAACAATACGAGAATACAAGCAATGTTCCAGGAGTTCTTATACTGAAAATTGATGCTCCTATTTATTTTGCCAACTCAAGCTACCTAAGAGAAAGGTAATCCAATGAAGCTTCAAGATTGCGCGATTTATACGAATCGATTATAACTACAAATTAAACAAATTCTTATTATTTTTTGTTGAGAAGGATCTCGAGGTGGATTGACGAAGAGGAAGATAGGTTGAAATTATCAGAAGAAACTAGCCTACAATACCTAATACTTGACATGGGAGGTGAGTGATGATAAAGGGGCATTATTTCTCTGTTAATTTTCAACCAAAGTGAAGAATTGATTGATTCAACTTCTGCCATTATAGCGGTTGGCAACATTGACACTAGTGGAATAAGCATGCTTGAGGAGGTTCTTAAGGTTACCCAGAGACGGGAGCTCAAGGTAAAGTTTCCATTTCGACAAAAATAAGTGATCTGTGTTTTGTTTAAAAGAACCAAATTAACACAGAAAATTGTCTGCTACAATTCCATTCCATTAGTTTGATAATTGTCTGATATTGTAAGTATTGTTTTGGAATTTTTTCAGCTTGTATTAGCTAACCCTGGAGCTGAAGTTACGAAGAA
This sequence comes from Breynia disticha f. nivosa, assembly GCA_948193385.1. NCBI lineage: Eukaryota > Viridiplantae > Streptophyta > Magnoliopsida > Malpighiales > Phyllanthaceae > Breynia > Breynia disticha. The sequence continues at coordinate 1,172 of CANYCX013370574.1, read as the reverse complement.
GCTAAACAAGTCGAAGTTTATAGAAAAACTAGGCCATGAATGTATGTATTTGACAGTAGGAGAAGCTGTGACTGCTTGCACTTTCATGCTTCACACCTGCAAAGGGAAAACATCACAAGATGAACATGCAGAGTATAATGATGTCTGAGTCATAAAATAAACAAGGAGTGATGTACATTGCAAGTTTCTTATTAAGTTATACTTTGTGGGCTGCTAAATTGATTAATCAATTGTGTAATTGTCGTGTATGGTTTTCAACTGTTGTAGGAGTACTTTCATACGTTTGAAGTGTAGGAGTTTTAGCTACTATGTATACTGTATTGCACAAAATGCCTGGAATAATTAGGAACGAGTGAAGAATCTTTTTAAGCGTAAGAATGTGCATGTTAATTACACAGTAACACAAAACAAAAATATGTGTTATTGGCAGTCTTTTTACAAAAATGTTACATTAATACTTTCCGACAAAAATTTAATCACTCAATCTCCCCTTATAAAATTATTTATCTAAATATGTTATCATGCACAGTTGACAATCAGTTTATATTTTGTTTACGAAAAAATCAAAACACTTGTTATGTTTAATAGTAAACTAAAACTAACTTTATTGTAAATTTTTTTAAAGGATATATTTTTTTTTTTAAAAAAAATATAGGTGGAGTCGCTCATATAAAAATAACAATAGAAAGAAGTACTAAAAATATATTATGAAAAATACCTGTGAAAATATGAATAAAGTATTCAAATGACAGTAATTAGTAAGTTATCTTAAGTTATTAGGGAGCTTATACAATTTATGATCTCATTTAGAATTTAGAGTTTTGTCCATCACTCCAAAATATGAAGAAAATATTCAAATTACTTGAAAAAAATCAAGAAATGCACTTATCTATGAGATTCGTGACTAACTTAGTTTTAGAAACGCGAGTGTGTTACATGTCTAACATGCATTTACATGTTTAATTCTGATGTAAAATGGATTTGAAAAGTTATCACACCCACTAATATGTCAAGGTCCAATCCAAAGACAACAAGTCATCATAAAGAATTCAACATAAGATATTCTAAGACATATTTGATAAATCTGTGGATATAAATCAGATAAATTTTGAATATCAAACTTTGAATATCAAATATCAATATGTTGAATTTTCAAAGAAATATTTGAACAT
>CANYCX013369743.1:0-16564 GCA_948193385.1 Breynia disticha f. nivosa | reverse complement strand
ATAATTGTCATAATATTCGCGTTATTTATTTCTCATCAAATATTTATTTACATGAACGCGAAAAATTATTAAGAATTATTTTATCCCTCCAATCGTATTATTTTATTTTGTCGTCGTTTTATTCTCACGATCGACTTCAACATTTTTAAAATTAAAATTTCTTAAAAATCTTATATCACTCCACTAATTATTAATTAAAATATTTCGCGAAAAATTTCTTCGTATTTTCCTCGTATTTTAATACGTATTTATACGTATTTTTACTGTATTTTTACAAAATTTTGGGGTGTTACATGAATGCATCATGGGATTTATAACATGGTATGAACTTATATTGATGCATGATTTGGTAAGGTGGATGTTGCATATGACATTCATGCATATTGGGCTTTTAGGAAGCAAAAATAAAAGTAAAATGATAGTTCTTAGTGAACATTGACATGAGGGAGTGGTTATGGCTCTTGGGAGCGTAATTGCGGTGAGTACATATCACATACTAACCGTGGCACAATGGAAAGACTCGGTACACTTAAAAGTGTTCGGGAGTGCCAGGCCAAGTAAGGGCGATATTCAGGCCAAGTAAGGGCGTAAAATCTATGGTCCATAGTACTTTATAACCAATACTCTCAGTCGACGAGGCCTGTTTGCAAACGTCAATAATGATGGCCAAGAAAGGGCGTAAATTGAAATTAAAGTTTGGGATCATGAGTGATCACATTAAGAGATGCATTAGGGGTCATGCATTTGCATTCATTATGTTGCTTCTAATGTGATTACATGAGCATGTGTTTGAACATCTACATTGGTTGCTTGAACGAGGGAATTGATTGCATGTGTGGTAGATTATGAGAATGATGAGCTTATTATGCTTGTGAATTATGATATGAGTTGTGAAGGTATTGGAACCAATGCTATGTGAATTTGAGTGTAAACATTGCTATGTTCTTATGGAAAATTGTGAGTGAATGTGTTTGGAAATGGATTAATTTTACAATGAGATGGTATGTTGGTATATGGCTATATGATTATAGGTTGATTGCATGTGATTATCAGTTAAAATGAAATATGTTATTTGATGGGTGATTTGAGATGATGATCTGTGATAGGAAGGGTTGGTAAAAATGTGTTGAATGATTTTCTAGTTTCGTGCAGGAAATCAGAGATCCACGCGTGGTGGCAGCTAAGTACGCGTGTTCGCTGTGATCACGCGTACTTTAGCCACGACCACATGTTTGTTTGCACATGGGGTGTGGTAACGACAATGCATAGTTGTCTACACCACGCGTAGTCCTGGTTGATCACGCGTGGATCTTTGATTTCTGATTTTTTTAGGAAGCTTAAATATGGATTATGGTTTGAAACCGTATGATTTCAAGTGTCTGATTACGATGTGATTAACGGATGATATAATATGAATTTGATTGAGATTTTGTATTTACTATGAATTGAAATGAATGTGAATAAATTGAAATAGGGAATGTTGTCTATTTTGGTAAGTGCTGCCTATTGAGTCTCGCGACTCACTGCGTTTTATTCCTGTCATATGGGCAGGGACTTGAGGAGATTTTCTTTTGGACGAGAATGGTAGACCTTTTGCTTAAATCCGACTCCGACGCAAGAGATCAAAGAACCGAGGTGGGCTGTGCAGTAGGATGGATTTTGTTTTACTTCATACATATAATTGTAATGAACATAATGGTGCATACCTTTCTTATGTTAGGTTATAATTGAAATGGAATCAAATAAATTCCTTTTCTTTCATAACCATAATCATTTTGTAAACCTTGGTTAATTTTGGAATATTCTTTCTCAAACTTTGTAAAGTTTATTTTAAGCAATGAATGTATATTTGCTAAATTTGTATCTCTACTTGTTCTTTGCAAACATTATGATGTCCAAATCCGAGTATCACCGCAAGAGGATTGATATATTAACATAAGGTGGTAGTCGAATTTGGGGGTCATATAGCACATCAGCACAAGCATCATATCACACATCCTAATCAAACCATCACTCAAAACACATCAACATCAAGTCCATTTTATGACACTTGACTCTAATATTTCAACATATTGTATACAAGCACATATACTTAACCATACAAATGCAAGACATACTAAGGTAAGTGTGTTTCGGTGCATTTACCTCAAAATCTGCTAAGTCGGCTAATCACTCAACTCTGCTCTGGGTTTCGAATGCTACCTCCTACACAAATCAAGTCACATTTCACATTCTACACCACATATTGCACTCATTCTCACATATATACCTCTCATAACACAAAATCCCCAAATTACCCAAACCCTAAAATCTTAAATCTCCCCTTAAACTCATAATGTTAAGCTAAATACGTACACATTTAAGAATCTCCCTAAAAACCCACATAACCCACATAAAACTCACTCCATTACTCATAAATTTCATCTAAGGTTAGAGTTTTACCTTGTGTCAAATCGTCTCAATCATATTTGTCTAGATCATTATTCATTTGTGGGTTGTGAATCTCTAGGTGTAAGGAGTAATGATTTGTGCTTTTGGAAGGTTTGGAAATGTTTCTTGAAGGTTTGAAAGGAACGGTTTACCTAAATCATTCTCAACCACTGTTTTCACATTTTTGCTAAATTTTAAGCTATATTTATTTGGGCGTTTCAATTCTCCCCTTTAAGAAATTTTGTCCCCGAAATTTTTAAAGGCTAGCTTCTTAAACACTCAACAAATCAATTTACCAATGCAAATACGTTCCTCCAACTCCTGGAGCTTTTGGAAAGAGATACGAATACTTCTCTCGTATATTGCTCTCTACCTCCTCAGGTAGCTTCCTTAAGTGAATGGAAACTACACTTCACCATAACCATTGAAATCTCTCAATTTCGTAGCTATCGAACCTGCAGATCTAGGATCTTCACCGGCTCCTCCATGTAGGAGAGATCCTCTGCGATCTCCAACTCTAGATCTCTAAGCACGTGACTCGGGTTAGATCAATATCTCCACAACATCGACACGTGGAACACGTTGTGTAGTCGAGGCAACTCTTCCCGTAACTAAACTCAGTAGGCAAGTGGCCCCACCTTCTCGATAATCTCATACGGTCCCACATACCTCGGATATAATTTCCCTTTTCGATCGAACCGAATCACACCTCTTTATGAAAAATTCAGAGAAATACCTTCTCTCCTACTTCGTACACCACCTCCCGATTGTGCCGATCAAAATAATTTTTTATCGATCCTAAGCGGCCTACACACCTCTCTTCACCATGTTTACTTTCTCAAGGGTTTATTGAACTAACTAGGGTCCCTTAATCTGTCGTAAACCCTCCACATCCCAGTATGCTGAACTCTGGCACCGCCTCCCGTATAAGGCCTCATATGATGTCATCCCGATACTTGAGTGGAAATTGTTTTTATAAGAAAACTCGATCAACAGCAAGTGGTCATTCCAATTGCCTCCAAACTCAAGTACACACGCCCTTATCATATCCGCAACCATCTGGATCGTCCTCTCTGACTGTGTTTTGATCTGAGGATAGAATGTAGTGTTAAACCACAGTCTAGTGCTCATAGAATCCTGTAAGATCCTCTAGAATCTTGAAGTGAACCTCATATCGCGATCTAACATGATCAACATAGGAACTCCGTGCAACCTCAAAATATTTGACACATATAAGCTCGCAAGTTTGTCCAAAGTGTTATCTTGCCGAATACCAGAAAGCATGTCGACTTGGTGAGTCAGTCCACTATCACCCAAACGGTGTCGTGCTTCCTAAAGGTCCTAGACAATCCGACTATAAAATCCATCATAATGTTCTCCCACTTCCACTCCAGAATCTCTAACAGTCTTAACTTTCCTATTGGAGCTTGATGTTCTGCCTTGATTTATTGACAAGGCAGACACCAAGCTACAAACTCTGTGATCTCATACATCATATTCACCGACTAGTACATATCCCTCATATCTCAATACATCTCGATACTACAAGGATGTACCGAGTCTGGTGTGGAGTGTGCCTCCTTCATAAGTTTCTCCTTAATCTCTACTATATCAAGAACACACAGACGTCCCCGTAGTATAGAACACCATCATCATCTAAACGATGTGGTGTTGTTGCCTTCCCATTCTCCACTTTCTTCTTGATTTTCATTAAGTGCTCATCTTCCTTCTGCCTTTCACCAATCAACTCCCTCATATGGGGTCTGACCCGTATGTTAGCCAACATCTCTCCCTCAATCATATTCAACTATAACCTCAACTTCCGTAAAGAGAATAAGGACTCTACCTTATAAGTCACTGAATCTCCATCCTCTCTTCCTTTTAGGCTCAAAATGTCGGCAACCACATTTGACTTTCTCAGATGGTACTCTATCGTGTAGTTATAATCCATTAATAGCTCAATCCATCTCTGTTGTCTTAAGTTCAGCTCTTGTTGAGTAGTGATATACTTAACACTCTTGTGATCGGTGAAAATTTGAAAAGTCTCACCGTACAAGTAATGCCTCCACAATTTTAAAGCATCGATGACTGCGGCTAACTCCAGACTGTGGGTAGGATAATTTGCTTCATGCGCTCGCAGTTGCCGAGACGTATAAGCAATCATCTGCCCATTCTACATAAGAACTTCGTGTAAGCCTGCCTTAGACACATCCGTATACACCACAATTCTGCCACCCCCAGTCAGTAGCATTAACACTGGAGCCTCTACCAATCTTTTTTCAGTTCATGAATGCTCTCCTAACATTGTTCATTCTAAATGAATGGAGCATTCTTCTTAAGTAGGTCGGTCATTGGCCTCGCCAATCTCGAAAAATCCTCTATGAATCTCTGATAATAACCTGCAAAACCCAGAAATTTGTGCACTTCTATCACGTTCCTAAGAGCTTCCCACTCCTGAACTGCCTTTATCTTACTTGGATTCAGTTTGACCGCTTCTGCTAAAATCACGTGGCCTAAAAAGACCACCTCGCTCATCTAGAACCCACACTTATCGAACTTGGCATACAACTCTTTCTCTTTCAGTAGCTCCAATGTAACTTGGAGGTGCCCCTCATGCTCTTCCCCATCTCTGGATTATACTAGCACATCATCAATTAAAACCACCACAAACTGATCTAAATAAGGCTAAAACAACTTGTTCATCAAAGCCATGAAGGCTACTGGTGCATTGGTTAACCTGAATGGCATCACCGTAAACTCATAGTGGCCATAACAAGTCCTGAACATTGTCTTCAAAATCAAACTCTCCTTCATCCTCAACTACTAATAACCAGATCGCAAGTCAATTTTGGAGAACACTATCTCTCCCCTCAACTGATCAATTAAGTCGTCAATCTACGATAATGGATACTTATTCTTCATTGTTACTTTATTCAAATGGTGGTAATCAATGCAGATCCTTAGACTCCCATCTTTCTTCTTCACAAAAAGTACCAGTGCACCCCAAGGCGACACACTCAACCAGATAAAACCCCTCTCTAAAATTTCCTCCAACTGTCTCTTCAATACCTACAGCTCCACAGCCGCCATCCTATATAGTGCTATAAACAATGGCAATGCTCTTGGTACTATCTCAATCTCAAAATTGACCTCCCTCTATGACAGTAACTCGAGCAACTCATTTGGAAACACCTCGAGATAATCCTTCATGACATCCATGTCTCCCACCTGTATCTTCTTTTTACTCACGTCTTTCACGCAAGCTAAATAAGCCTCGCACCCATCTCTTATAAACCTTGCAACCATTACTACAGATACCAAGCAGAAAGGAATAACGTTTTGCATTCCCACTAACTGTACCCTCTTCTCACCATCAACCTCTGTTACTACTTTCTTTGCATAGTAATCTACCACTACCCAATTTTTAGATAACCAGTCCATGCCCAATAAGACCTAAACTCTTCCATCCTCAAAATAATCAATTCTGTAACGTATTTTGTGTCACTAATCCTCAGCTCACAATCCTTCATCACATCTCTTGCCAATACAGTGCCCCTAGTTGGCATAGAAACTGCCACTAAGTAACCTAAAGGTGATACTCTACCCCCAATCTATTCTACTAAAGACTCACTCACAAAAGAACATGTAGATCTAGGGTCAATCAATACCAAAGTACTGTAAGCAAAAATACTGATCATACCAGTAATGACGTTTGAGTTGGCTACCGCCTCATCTTGTTTCATAGCATAGACACGTGCCTGAGGTGGAGCTACTAAATGTGAGGCTCCTCTGCCTCTAGAGGTGGTGCTAGTAGCCCTCCCACCTCTACCTCGGCCTCCATCAATAGTGGTCACTCCTCAGTTATCACCCACACTGCTCTGTCCAGACACAGCTCTCGCCTCTTCATTTATCCTCAGGTAGCAATGCCTAACCTCATGGCCAGGCTTGTTGCAGTAGAAACACAGTTGGTGAGTGTCCCCAACAGTGTGGCCCCTGGTACTCTATTGTACTGAGACAACTTGTCTAAAGCTGTGACTTCTCCTGCTCCCAAAACTGCCCCTCCGTCTGTTACCACCTCAACTTGTAGTCCTCGAAGGTATAGAATCAGTCTTCTTCAGCCCTCTAGTGGCACTGGATCTACCAGATAACTTCTGTCTCTTCCCCTCTCTATGACCCTCCTAGGCCAAAAGCTCCTTAACTCAGAGAGGAGCCTCTAGAAGTGTCTGATAGATAGGCTGCTTCATTATAATACAAGTGCAAATATTAAATTGCAACCCCCTCTCAAATCTGTCCATCCACTAAAAGTCAGTCGCCACCTCCTCTGGCGCATATCTGGAAAGTCTGGTCAACTAAGCTTCATACTTAACAACAGTGAGATCCTTCTACTTGAGTTCTAAGAAATCAATCTTCTTCCTGCTCTAGTCGTATACAAAATATGAAAAGTAATGCAAAAGCATTCGGAAGCATGAGTAATGAAATACAAATCATGTATGTAAATCATTTCTATATTACATTTCGTATAGACGTACAAAAATGGGTAATTAAAAGTAAAACCCTCAAAATCAAGCTAAAGAAACGACCTAACAATCACAGTATCACCTCCTGAGCTCACCAAAAGTAAGTCCTGACTGAATCTGCTATCGCTCTAAATAATCACCACAAACACACATGCAGGTGAGTAATTAATTACCTCGTAAGTACAACTATAACACTTACCAAGGTAGTTAATGGATAAGTACCTGTTGGTAAAGAGTCTTAGGTGTTTTAAATAATAAGGATAAGGGATTATCCTAACTACTATCTCTTTCAATAAGCTTTACTATGTTTTCCAAGGTGATGACTAAGTTATTCTTAATTTGCTCCTAAACTTCCAAGTATTAAGTAGATTATCCAATCCATTTCTCATCTTTAAATGTCCAAGTAAACATGGTTTTGTTGAAGGGAATGGTCTGAGAAATAGTTTGTGCAAACTATTTTCCAGCTCGTTCCTCCTTCATTGCATTCCCTGAAAGTGAAACAGTTTGGGAAAGGATTTGCATCAAACTGTTCCCACACCCATTTTAACCCTTCTAAAAGTCCTTCGAAGTTTAACGATTCTGAGAACAATTTGTGTAGACCATTCTGGAACCCATTTTGGCCTCTCTAAAATTCTCTGGAAGTGGAACGGTCTTGAGAAAGGTTTATGTAACCCATTCTAGAACCTGTTCCCACCTTCTTAAGATCCCCTATAAGTGAAACGGCTTGGGAAATGGTTTCCTTAGCCTGTTTCCCAGCACGTTTCCACCTGCAGCTTTCAGCAACAACAACATTCAACACATGGCAATTTACACAAATCAAACTCCATACACAAGCATTTCATTTGAAGGCATACCACATCAAAACATTCTTAAGTGAACACTTCAAAACCTTAATTTCACAACATATTTCAAACATTTCCTTGATCACCTCACACAACAATCCATACGTCAAGTTATTCTACACTTCATCAAATCACACATATATAACAAACAAGCTTAGGTCCAAACACATTTGAATTCATGCTCATAAATACACAATGCAACATATGAATATATGCATCCATGAATGCTAATACAACTCATACGAATGCATGCCCCAGGGTCTTTCTTTCATATGAGAGATCTCTCCCTCGTTCATCGGCTAATCCCCTTCAATTTTATGCTTTTTCTCTAGTGACAAATCCCCTTAATATCGAGCTTTTACTCCAATGGCTAATCCCCTTAAGATTAGGCTTTCGCCCTTATGGCTAATCCCCTTTTCATGAACATGCAACGTTGCTCATGGTATGTCTGTGTGACATGAAAATATGAAATGTACGCATTCTCAATATCATAAAAATCTCTGCAACACATCTCACGCACATTTCACACTTTTTCCTCAAAGCACATAACACTTACAAATTCATCCTTTACACATGTTCATACACATATACATAACTCATCTCTCATTAACCACAATCACATTCTATCATTTACATTGCATCATTTTAATAACTCACATTATTTATCTTAGCTAAAAAAGGATAGGGAATATATCCCAACATAAGGTTCATATCCAAGGTTGTCTGTAACAACAACGTATTCCATATTACACGTATCTTAATCAATCACACTTTTCACATATGAAATCCTTTCATAACATTCCATAACACATAGACACAAACATCATATCTCACCTCCCAATCAAACCATCACTCAAAACACATCAATGTCAAGTCCATTTTACAACACTTTACCCTAACATTTCAACATATTGTATACAATCACATATACTTAATCATACAAATGCAAGACATACCACGGTAAAGTGTGTTTCGGTGCACTTACCTCAAAATCTTCGAAGTCGGCTCATTGCTCAACTCCGCTCTGGGTTTCGAACGCTACCTCCTACATAAATCAAGTCACATTCTACACCACACATTACACTCATTCTCACATATATACCTCTCATTACACAAAATCCCCAAATTACTGAAACCCTAAAATCTCAAAGCTTTCCTCAATCTTACAATGTTAAGATAAATACTTACACATATAAGAATCTCCCTAAAAACTCACATAACCCACACAAAAATCACTCCATTACTCATAAATTTCATCTAAGGTTAGAGTTTTACCTTGCTTCAAGTTGCCTTAAACTTTAATATTTGCCTAGATTATTGTTCCTTCGTGGGGGGTATGAATCTCTAGAGGTAAGGAGTAATGAATTGTGCTTTGGGAATGTTTGGTAATGTTTCTTAAAGGTTTGAAAGAAAGGAGTAGGTTGGAATGCTGTAGGGTTATGAAAATGACAACTCTCTCTCTCTTCCTTCATAAATACTCATCTATTTTTGAATTCCCCCAGCTCGAAATGGCCTGCCAAACGATTTACCCAACCGTTTGGGTAACTGTTCTGCCTTTACTCAGAGGGAGATTAACCTCTGCCTACCATAGAAATAGTTTAGGGAACGGTTTACCTGGACCGTTCCATAGGCCGTTCTCAGCCACTGTTTTCACATTTTCACTAAATTTTAAGTTATATTTTTCGAGGCATTACAAAAAATTTGCAGCTTGAAGTATTACCAACCTCATCAAACCAAGAAGCTATCCATTTAAAATCTAAAAACGGTATGAACAAAATGAAACCAGATGAAACTAGTTATCCAAAAATAAATTGGTCAAGACCTGATTTAGAATCAAAATCAAAATCGAATGAAATCAAATATAAAAGGGAAAAGGACAAAGCATGGTAGATGAAACATGACTGGACAAAACGGGATAAAAACCAAGACTAGACAAAACCAGGTATAAAACTAAGATCAAATGAAACCAAATATAAAACCAAGATAGGACAAATTTGAATATAGAAAAAACATAGAATAAAATGAATCATCAGAGGCAGAGACTGAGGGTTGCCCTTCTCAAAGTAATAGTCTTCCCAATTGCTCCTAAATGAAGTCTACAAACTAAAGGTATTGTTCTTCCAATGACTATCCATTTTAATCAAGTCTGTAATCTTTTTTTTATCCGAGTGAATTTTGATGAACTGAAGCATCAGAGGCAGAGACTGAGGGTGGAGAGTGATGATGATGGGTAAAAAGGAACGGTAGAGATGGAAGAAAATAAATAGATTGGAAATGAGAAAGTGACTAAGGGATGTTGTCAATCAAAGAAAAGTAAAAAAATTTTGAATGATTGTGAAGAAAATAAGATAAAAATATTTGTTTTTTGCTTGATGAATAAACGCCAAGAGGGGATGCCGTAGATGGAGAATAGTGAAAATTTGTCAACGGCGGTCTGTAAAAGAAAAAATGTGGATCTACTTTGTTTTTATTATTGATCAATCTATTAAGAAATATATTGAAGAGAGTAAGAACCAGTGATGATGGAGAAGGGAGAATAAGAAAGGTTTTGGTTTTGGTGTTTGGCTAGGAGGAATAAATGATTCATTTTAAAAAGTGCAAATAGAGAGGGAGAGAGATGTAAGAGAAGAATGTATTGATCTTTTGTAGCTCTCATTATAAAACCAAGCTCCTATTTATACTACTGTAATAGCTACCCATAACAATTTGAATTTTAAAATTGTAACAAATTTCCTAGCAAACTTGATTCCACTCAAATAAATTTATCCTTTAACAATCCAAAAACTCATATAGATCAGCATGTCATGGCTCTAAGTACATGACAAAAGCACCTACAAATATAATAAGAAACATTCTAAACACAAGATCCCAACTCATTAAATCTCAGACAAGCAAAGAAACGTAAGACTACTTTCCTCTTGTCTCCACCTTGATAAACAAATCAAGCAATATGATTAAATACTTTCCTCTTGCCTCCACCATGATAAATAGATCGAGCAATATGATTAAATTCTTTCCTCTTGCCTCTACCTTGATAAATAGTTGGAGCAAGTGATTAAATACACTTAACATTGGCAACAACATCGTTAGATGTCCATTAGTGTTACGGCTACAACTACAGTGGTTCAAATGTTGTGCATAGACACACCAATAACTCCAACCTAGAGGAGGAAAATGGTTCAGAACTGTCGGTTCTGGTTCAGAACCAGCAGTTCACAGTTTAAGGTTCCCTAGAACCAGAACAGGGTGTAGCCAGTTTGGGACGGTTCGTTTCTAGTTTCGATTCTGGTTCCAAACCGTCGGTTCCAATTCAAAACCAACCATTCAAGTCCAATTTTCTTTGCAAAAGTAACCGAACCGCCAGTTCTGAACCATGAACTGTCGGTTCAGAACTGACGATTCTGAACTGCCGATTCACAGTTCTATGAACCTTGGAACCGGAACTGGACATGGTCGGTTTTGCCGATTTCAAACGGCTTTCGGGCCAGTTCTGGTTTTGGTTCCGAAACTTATAAGTTAGGCAGAGCTAATTCTGGTCTGGCCCGCCGGTTCTAGGCAAACTTTTCCACCTCTACTCCAGCCAATTTACATATAACAATGCACTCCTTAAAATTGTCATAAATCCCTTCCATACCACCCTATTTAATTCAAACAAAGAAGGAACTACTCAACTAAAAAAGTACGCAGTACACAGGTATAGACCAGTTAATTTTGGTGAAGTTCATGCAATTAATCTGTAAAATCTCAAATCTGGAGACCATGAAACCAAAAACTAGCATTCATTGCATAAACATATATATCATTAGAGCATATTTGATTGTTCATTCATTAAATTATTTAATGAATGAAATAGAAATCTAAGTAGAGTCAAATAAAAATTTAGAATTATCTAATTGATAGGAAAATAATTACAACAAAAGTAACAAATGCGACTAGAAGTTACAAAAGAAACTTGATGAAACATAACTAAAAATCTAAATTTTTGTACATAGTTGCATTATAAAATTTCTAAAATGGCATTCTTTGGCATTTAAAAAAAGAAATACAAACTTATAGGATGGAATTAATTACAAAAAATATAGGGACTAAGTTGAAAATGAAAGAGGGTAAAATGACAAAAGTAAAGAAAAACTCACTTATAAAAGCTACAACATGCCAAATTTTTTACCGAATTTATAACTCATCAAACCCTAAGTAACTTTAGAAATATTCTCCTAACATCTCTAACAAAGAATCAAAAAGATATTTGGTGGTTTGGATAGAAAAACATAGTGATTTGGTCTTTAAACTAGGTAGGAAAGATTTCTAGCGAATTTCAGCTTTTCAATTCCTAAAGTTTTGAATTTTTATAAATACTTTTTGAATTTTTATTGCTTTGGAATTTTTATTTTGAAATGATTGATTTGTTTTTGAGTTTCTAAAAATAAAATGTTAGATAGTTTATGTTCAGAGTTAAAATGAAAATTCATGAGATAAAGAGTGCCCTATTTTGGTGACCTAGTCATTCCACAAATGCTTAATTCAAACAAACCATATTAATTATGAAACTAGAGGAAGTCAGTGATCGTTTGAATTAAGAATCATTGAAATATCTATTCTGGTTTATAAGATATGAGGAAAATGGTAAAGTATGATGAAGACAAATCTGTATGGCGGTTTAAGAATTTAGAATGATTTGTGTAAATTTTAATAATTATTCTAGAATGACTATAATTTTCTAGATATCCAGGAAAAGCTTAAGATGTCTAGTATGCATAAAAATTATACCAAAATGATAAAAATACTTCTAAGTATGATTTTTCAATTTTATACTAAAATAGGACAGAAAACTGACAAAACCGTCAATGAAAGTTATCATGTATAAAACTAAGTGTGACGCTCAAATTCCTAAATTTCATTTTTTTAATAACTCCATAAATGTGACGCTCAAATTCGTAAAGTTCATTTTCGAATAACTCCATAATTTTGCAACCATTTTTTTAAGATGATTTAGCATGCCACACGAAATGAAATCAAGAATAAACATGCATTCTTTTCAAACCTCAACCAATAATAAAGTTTATACAAAATTATCGTCAGATGCGGACGCTATGGCTATGGTTTAAAAAATGCATGAACTCAACTATCTATACTATCATGTGTATAGATGTACAAAAGTGGGTATATCAAATAAAACCCTCAGAATATAAGCTAGGAGCCAACCTAAACAGTAACTGTATCACCTCTCATGCCCGCCAAAAGTAAGTCCTGATTGCCTCTACTGTCACTTTGCACAATTATCACAAAACACATATGCATGTGAGTATTAAATATCCAATAAGTGCATCAACAACACACTCACCAAGGTAGTTAATGCTTAAGTACTTCGTTGGTAAAGTGCGTTAGGTGGTTTAGCTATAAAGGATAGGAAATTCATCCTAATTTACTAATTCAATAATCATTAGTTCATTATCCAAGGGTAGGAATCATGAAAACTTAATTTATGTCAAACTACTAAGTATTTGCTGAAAGGTTATTTCCATTTTCTCCTTAAACATATCATATTTTAGCATGTCAGAACAAAGGCAACGACCATGGGAATGACCTGCTCTGGCCGTTCTCCATATTGATTTTGCTCTGCAACTACAATGGCTTGGGGAACGGTTTTCATAGGTCATTCCCCAGCCCGTTCTGACCTACTTAATTCATAAAAACAGCAGCTTAAACACTTATCATTCCATAACATTCAATCTCAAGCTTAGGCAACATTCCTCAGCCAATGCACACACCATAAAAACCTTAAAACTCATCATGTTACACTTTAAATCACTTCACATTTCACACAACCTCAAACATAACATAATAGGAAATTCTCTCAAGCATTTTCACAATTAACACAACCTTAATAATCACCATCTTTTACTTTAAATCACAATTCAACTATCAAGCATTCTTGCACCTAAACTCACACAAAAATCCTCAAACATAGTTCAACTAGACCACATTTCACCATTTAACTACCATAACTCATAGGTCCACACCTATATCCATTTCAAGCAATCTCATAATCCATACTCACACTAATATATAATTCACCACATTGCATAACATTAATTCAAACACATAAACTGCACATACACTCCACTTTCATATCCAAACCATGGCAATATTTCAATGCAAATGTATGTACTATCAAAAGCTAATGTAATTCACACAAATGCATGCCCCGGGTCTTTCTTGTGTGAGTGAGAGAGTCAACTCTTGTATTTTGTTAATCCTCATAAAAATTGAGAGCTTTCGCTCGATTAGCTAATTCGCATGATAAGTTAGAGCTTTTGCTCTGGTTGGCTAATCCCCACAGCAATGAATATACAATGATGCTCAAGATATGTCCACGTGACATGAGAAAATGGAATGCAAGCAAGTTCCAAATCACCATTTTCAACTCACACAAAATCTCATCACCAAACCAATACCAGGTACTTGCACTCACAATTAAATTCACATTTCATCCACACATTAATCACACTATATCATACACCTCATAAGCTCACATTTTCATAACAATTATTTCATGGACATCATCACAAAATCAACGGATGCACGTCAAGCCATCACACATATTGAAACAAACACCACTTATTCACTTAATCCATGTATATAGTCACTATCAAGCACATTCAATCGTTTATACCACAGACAAGCTCTCCATTTCCTTTACACATTTTCCAAATAACAATACAACATCAAAACATCGTACATCCAACATATTCCACAACAACGAACATATTATTCAAGTCCCTTTTTAAGTGACACTCTATCGAAAATTTTAACATGTTTGAATACAATCAAATATAGTTAACCATACAGAAGCAAGACATACAATGGTAAGTGTGGATTCAGTGCACTTACCTCGAGATCCACGAAGTCGTCTCTCAGCTTAACTCTGCTCTAGGTCCCGAACACTACCTCCTACACAAATCAAACCATATTTTGTTCATTAACCACATATTCAAACCAAATTTTTCATTCTAATGCTTATTACTCAACCATCCCCAAATCACTCAAACCCTAAAATCTCAAATCTCCCACAAGGATTACAATACAATCTAAATATGGCTGCCATTATGAATAACCATGAAAACTTCACAAAACCCTACAAAAACCCCACTTTATTACATAATAATTTCACCTAGCTTAGAAGCTTACCTTGCTACAAATTGCTCCAAAAACCCTAGAACTCGTCTAGGTTAGCTTCCCTCATAAAAGTTACGAATAAAAGCAATGTTTTCAGGATTAGAAGGTTGAAAATGTGTTTTTTAGGGTTTGGAAATGAGAGAGGGTCGGCTGGGCACTTAGGGTTATGAAAATAACACTCTCTCTCTCTTCTTTAATGAAAATAAGCGTTTTATTTTGAACTCCTGCCAGGCCGAATGGCCTCTGGAACTACTTGCCCTAGCTGTTCGCCTGGTCATTCCAGAGCAATTCCCAGCATAGATTTCATCCAGCCAAATAGTGGAGAACGGCTATGGGAATGTCTTTCTTTGGTCGTTCCCTTGGTCGTTCCAGGCTACTGTGTTGGCAGTTTTTCGCTAAGTTTAAGTCGTATTTCTCATACACTAAGTGTTAGGAAGAGAATTTAATAGAAGACCATGAGACTTATTTTTAGCATTTATATAAGAGAATAAAATATCCAAAATTAAAATTTAAATATCCTAAAATGAATGAGTTATGATTAATAGAAGTTAGCTAAAAAATACAAAAAATATTAGAGTTCAAATGTTCATAAGAAAAACATGCATGAAAATCATTCATGAAATTTTTGTGTTGTATATGTATTGAGAAACATTGAATTGTGTATAGGATCTACAGTTGGTGCAAGGGAGAGATATTGAGCACCAAATAAATTATCTCAATTAACTCAGGTAAGTATAATCCCAAGTATGAGTTCGTGGATGAACTTACTTCATTTATATATATTGTATATAAATGTTATAATATTTATTGGATATTGAGATTGATGATAAATGTTAGAGAATTACTAGAGTGTGAGTTGTTGATGTGGCGTGCAAAAGTTGCACCATTGCTACGATTGTATATAGTTGAAGTGTTGTTGTGATTGATTGATTATTTACAATTGTTGTGCAATTGTTTTGAATGATTTTTTTTATGTTTGATATGTTAAAAATTAGCAAAGATCATGCCAAATTTTTAGAGAATGTTAATACAATGGTTGATTAATGTTATGAGAATTCATTTCATATAAAAATTAATAGAGGAATGTGACTACTTGCAAGGATCTAGAGTTAAGATCTTTGAATCTAGAGTATAAGATCTTCGAATCTAGAGTGGTATTAAAGATCAAGTGATCTTAAATTTAAGTCTGCGGACTAGAGTTGAAATTGAATTTTAAATCCCTGGAAGATCCTGTAGCAAGTTCGGTAGCTAAAAGAAAAGAGAAAACAAAGTATATGAACAAATGTATGTGTATAGATCATTAAAGTATATTGATTGTATGTGATGTGTTAAACTTATGTTATGATGGATATACTTATTGAGTATGTGACACATGTAGAGGATGATGTGTTAACTATTTTTATATGTAGATTAATGTGTGTTTGATATTTTGTATTACTTATAACACAGTTGCATCATTTTACGAATTGAATAATGTTGAATGTAATCGACATAAAAAGAACATAGACATTATAGATTAAACAATAAATATTAATAGAATACTAAAGCTAAAAATGATAAAAATATTTTTGTATAATGTAATTTTTAATTATAAGTAAA
>CANYCX013369003.1:0-10604 GCA_948193385.1 Breynia disticha f. nivosa | reverse complement strand
ATCAAAGTAAAGGACTAAGAAACAGTGAGATGACCATTAACGTATAAAATGAAAAGAAAATGGGTCCAGTGCAATTTAAAAATAGAAATAGAAAGTATGCAATTTTTTTGAAAAAAATAGTATAGGATGTAATTATCCCTTTTTAATATGTGGCGTCTTTAGAGTAGATCGATGAATATCATGATTTAGAACATAGCTTAGACGAATTCATGAATGATGACACGTGCAATAAAATTGGTATCACTTCTACTTCTAGCCAAAATAATAAAGGAATGAATAGAGAAAGGAAATAGACTCTTGGCAAAGCAATAAGAAGTGTTAAAAATGAAGAAATCTTGATCAACTAAATTGAGATCAAGCTTAGTAAAATTGGTTGAGAGTGTTGAAAATAAGAACAATAGAATGGATTTTGTAAGGTGTTGCATTCAAGAGGTTACGAGAGATTTACATGAGTTATCTAATGATATTTCTATTGGAAGTGAATTATAGTTTTTTGCTTTTTTATATTTGAGAAAAAAAAGGAAAAGAGAGACTTTTTAAAGAAATGTCTACACGTGATGCAAAAACAAATTGGGTGAAATTTCAACAAGAAATTTTCATATTAATTTTTTATAATTTATACTAAGTTATTTGATCATTTTATTACTTATATAAATATATTAATTTAACCCTTTTTTATATGGATGAATAGATATGGACGATAATTTTAAAGAAATACATCACAATTATTTTGAGAATGAACATGAAGAAAATATAAATGAAGATGCTAGTAGTGATGACAAATTTTGAATGATAATTGCTTGTGCAACAGTTACAGAGTTGAGTTGCATTGTAGTTATATACATAAAGTTCATTGCATGGTTTCTTGTCAAATTGAGATAAAATGAGTGATTGAAATTTTAGATGGTAACGAAACAAGATGTTTAAATATGTTGCGTATGAAACTTGATGAATTTAAACAATTATGTAGTATATTGGAGGAGAAACATGATTTAAGATTATCAAGAAGAATGTAGATTGTCGAGAAATTTGGGTTATTCATTTTTGCACAATACAATATCATATACTAATCATAGTCAAAGAATCTAGTGAAATGATTACTATCAATAGATAATTAAATCATCATACAAATCTTTTAAAACAGAGTGATAGTATCTTGAGGAGGTCTCTCCAAATCAGAGTGTAAGACAATTGTATATATTTGTTTTTTTGGTATTATTTGTTGGATAAATTTAGTTTCAAAATATTTCTTACATGTCATCATTGTTTTTTATCTAGTCATAAATGAGTTGACATGTTTATAACATAAAAATATATGAGTTGACCCGCTCTACCCTTTTAAATACGATTAGACACAGTTAAATTAATCGTGTTAAACGGATTACAGTTCAACTTGACCCATTTAAACCCATCTAATGCATTTAACATAAAATATTTTTTAGGCTATAAAAAAACCATGTTGTGTTAAAACATTTTACTAATACTCAACTAAAGACTTAGCCTTTGTTTGTTTGATAGGAAATGGTAGGAAAGGAAAGGTATTTTTTAGGTTTCCATTGTTTGGAGAATCATTTTGAGACAAGAAAAGAGAGGAAAAGAAGAGAAATGGATGGAAATCACTTCCCACCAACATTCAAATTCATTTCCAGCCAAATTGGTAGGAAATGGAAGGAAAGAACACTCTTTCCATTGATTTGACAAGATTATCCTCTTCAACTCTCTATTTACCTCAATACTAATAAGGTTATTATAGTAAACTCATTTATTTCTCTCTCATTATTCCATTCCTTTCCATTGAAATTCTAGCATGCTAAACAAACAATAGCAAAGAAACTAAATTTCTGTTATATTCTTTTCCTTTCTTGAATTTCCTTTCCATTCCATTGCATACTAAGGAACCAAACAAGGGCTTAAAGATTCACCCTAGTTATTTTTCATTCTTTCTACTTCACACTCACACAGCTGCTTCAGCAAACATTTTATTCTCTTCAATACAGGCTTGCTACAATTCTATATTTCTTGGCAACTACAAGTTCTCTTTTCTTTTCTTAGTTTTCTATAACTACATTTTTTCTTTTCTGTAATTACATAAGTGGTTTGATATTGTGTACTTCATGTTTGCATGTTTGTTTAGTAGAAAAAATTTCAAACCTTAATCTTTTATCTTTATCTTTTAATGGGTCTTCTGGTTTGTGGCACTCTTTTTGTTTTTATATAAACATGACTTTTATATGCATATGTTTAGAAAATTTCATGACTTTATTTTTTAAATTTTTCTTTGTGGCATATTTCATGGTGATGTTTACACTTTGCTCATTTCATAGGTCGGTATTGAATCGTATGATATTGTTAAAAAAAACCATGCTTGTTTTATTTGTTGATTGAATTGTATTAGTTATGATTGTTTTTCATGGTTTTAAAATCTTTTAAAAACCATGAGATTATAACCTACCTAGAGGTGGGAATTTGGACCCTGAACCGGCGGGCCGGATAGGAACCGAACCGACCTGACCCGCCGGTTCAGTGAACCGGCCCGGCTCGGCCCGGAACTAGGCCAACCCGGGGGCCGAGAGGGCCGGTTACGATTCAGCCTAAGGCTGAACTGTGAACCGACGCCGGTTCAACCCGGCGGCTCCGACCGTTGGAACCGCCGGGTTGACCGTTGGAATCGGCAGTTCCAACGGTTGGAACCGTCGGGTTCCAACAACTCTTTTTTTTTTAAATAATCTATAAATACCCCTATCATTCCAACCTTAATTTCACTTTCTCTCTCACACTCTCTTGCTATATTGCTATCAAAATCTCTCAAAAATATTCACAATCACCGATACGCTTATTTCGTATATTTTTTTCGTATATTTTTTTCGAAAATGTCGAACGAGCAATTTTTTTTAAAAAAGAGGTACCTCTATTTTTTTTTAAATGCTCATTTTTGTCTAGAAAGTAAACCAAACCTTTCCTTTAATCATGGTAGCTCCATATCTCAGTGTTCCTACCTCATCACTAGGATCCGTCACTTTATACCTTATAAGACCTCATCCAACATTATTACTCATCTTTCCAGCAAACCCCCATCATTCCAACGGTTTGGATCACTTTCTCTCCCACACACTCTTGCTATATATTTTTTTTCTTCATTTATTTTATGTAACCACGGTATTCCTCCGTCATAAGTGAGGAAAATTAATAAAATATAGAGGTACCGTCCTCTTTTTTTTCCAAAAAAATTTAAACGAGAAATTAAAAAAAAAAACAGGAACCCGGCGGTTCCGACCCGGCCCGGAACCGTGACCAGCCCGACCCGAACCGTCTCCCACACTAGCCGGTTTCGATTCGGGACTTTCTCGAACCGTGACCCGGTGAGTCGGGCACGGACTCGGCGGTTCTGGCCCGTTTAGCAACTCTAAACCTACCAAATTGGTGGGTTACCATGATTTTAATATTTATTTGACAAATTTATACTCATCTCACTCCTCCAATTAGACCTGAAAAAAGCTCACTCGACCCACCAACCCAACACAAAGTTATGTGGGTTTGGGTTTCCATAACTGGATTTCGATCATAAAGGAGTTGACCCGTTTATGACTCATTAAAAATTATGTTAAACAAGTAAATTCGACACAACCCAAATATAACCCGTTATGACCTGTTAAAAAATTATTAACAATTTTTTAAAAATATTTAAAATATGTACAAAATTTAATTTAAAAATATGAAAAAAATAGAAGATTTTGATATATTATTTAGATAAAAATTGAGTTAAATTAAATGTAATATACTATTACTGTGTCCCAAGAAAAGATAGACCTAATTCTAAATACCTAATAGAGAGCTAAGAGTATCGTGATTGAAAGGTTTTGACTTGTGAGCCTAGTATTTAGAAATGCACTAAACCACTTAACCTAACACTTCTCTTTTCAACTTTGTACAGTCGCATCTCTCTCTCTTTAATCTTCCAAGTACACAGAGCCTTAGATAAATACTCTTTTTGTCCAATCGCATCTCCCTCTTTGCAAGTGGAGATCTTTGTAGTGATTATTATTCTTAAAATACTATAACTGATCACTTTGAGAAAATACATGCTTATTGGCCAAACTTTACAACTTTTTTTATTTTATTTAAGAAACTATTATTCAACAGTTAATGGCACTAAATGGATCACAATTAGTGACATTTTATGTTTAAATGAGATTATTGTTAATGCCTGATTTGAACTAATTTTGTTTGTTTTTCCTTTTGTAGATGGATTCAAATGAGAATCTTGTTAACATCTTGGAATCTAATATTGTTTTGGATTTGGTGAATGCTAAAGAAGATAATGTTATTGATATAGAGGATGGTGAACCAAACGAGAACTCAAAAATGAAATGAATGCGAAAGACTAAATCTACTATTTGGGAATACTTCGAATGATTTTCTACAAGTGTCAAATTTGATAGGAAAGAAAGGTGCAAATGTAAAAGTTGTGGAACTATATACATTTGTGCAAGCTCATATGGGATAAGCAATCTCAAAAGACATATTACTTCTTGTCTTGTTAGAAAGAATTGAGAACTTACTCAAATGATAATAAATAGTACTTTGAAATTTAACACACTGAAATTTAATCCTGATAATTGTGTCATTTAGTTGTATTATGATTGTTATGCATAATCTGCCCTTTCCATTTTTTTAGTACAAAGGTGTAAAAGCTTTGTTTACCTATATTTGTCCAAAAATGATTTTGGTATCAAGAAATATTGTTAAAGTTGATGTTATCAAAATTTAAAAGTGTGAAAAGGAGAGGTTGAAATATATCATAAGAGATAAAGTGATTGGTAGGTTTTGTTGACTATTGATTTGTGGACATTTATTACTACTAAATGGTATTTGTGTATCACACTGCATTATGCTGATGTCGAATGGGTTTGCATAAAAAGTTATGCTAATATGCCACCTCCTCATAGTGGTGTAACATTTTGAGAGAAAAAAAATATTTGGTATTATTACTGATTGGGGAATGAAAATAAGTTGTTTTTAGTTACTTTAGATAATGCTTCTGCTAATGATGGATTTGTTACATAAATTATAAAACCATTGAATGTTAAAAAAATATTGTTGTGCAATGATGATTTTTTTTCATCTTAGGTGTTGTGCATATGTGTTAAATCAAATTTTCCATGAAGGTTTAAGAAATATTGATCATTCGGTTCAAAAGGTTAGAGAAAGTATAAAGTATGTCAAAGGATCCCAAGTAAGGAAAGAAAAGTTCTTAAAGTGTGTGAATAAAAATTCTTAGATTGTGTAAACTTATTATCTTTGGGTTTTCAAAAAGGTTTAAGGCAAAATGTACCAACTAGGTGGAACTTGACTTTTTTAATGCTTGATAATCCTCCTTTTTATCGCTTTGCTTTTTGCCGCCTAGAATTATTCATCTTCAAATGAATGGGTGAAGATTAAAAAGATAACCAAGTTTTTATCAATTTTTTTTATGAGATTACATGTTTGTTTTTGGGGTCTAACTATCCTGCATCAAATTTGTATTTTCCTTCTATTGTTATGGCTTATGTGAGCTTGAAAGAGCATTTGAATTCAGATGATAAATCTTTAAAAGATATGGCTAGTCTTATGTATGGGAAATTTGAGGAGTATTAGGATGATTTTATTAAGATTTTAGCTATTGCGGTAATATTAGATCCTCAATACAAGATTCAATTTGTGGATTATAGCTATAAAAAGTTGTATGGAAGTAATTCATATCAATTTCAAGATATTAAATATAGTTTATTCTCTCCTTTTGAATCTGGTTCAAAATCTTGCACTTCAAATTGTCAAGATTCTCAATGCAATATTCTTAGTTTGGACAAAAGAGATGTTTTCAAGGTAAGCTTTTCTTGTTTGAAATATTGCTTTATTATATAAAGTTGAACACATTATGCATTTGACACTAGTTGTATTATTGTTCATAATAATTCTTTATGCACTGCCTTGAATGTTTGAGATTTAGTGTGAGTTAAAAAATTTGTACTTAAATCAAGTTACAAGTAAATATGTTTTCCATTCATACAACAACATGATTAGTATAGTTTTCTTACCTTAAATTGGTGTGTTGTGTGCAAAAATAAAGAAATCCATAGTTATATCTTCATAAAAGCATAATAATTGTAGAAGTTTACAGTGTTGATTTTGTAGGCTTAATAGTTGACTTGCGACAAAAAAGTGTGTAAACATCATTTTTAACTTTGTTTTGCTCTGAAAAATAACGTAAGGATTTGAACTCTTGAATTTTTCAATTGTTTCAATTGCAAAAATATATTGCTCTTGTAGATTGCAAATTATTAAACATTGCTAATAAGATGTAACTGCTTTTGCTAACTTCCATTTTTTTTATTGTTATTTTGTCTACTCATACGTATGCTTAATTTTTTTTATCTAAATAATGATACCTAACAATTTGTTATTACCTCTCCATATGCTTATTTTGTAGGAACTTGATATTTGTGAAAGTGAAGAATTTGATTCTATGAATAAAAAGACATAACTTAAACTTTATCTTGATGAGCAAAAGGATTGAAAGAAAGTAAAATTTAGATGTGATAATATTTTCAAAAGCTAACCGATTTTGATATTCTCAACTTTCTTCTATGGCTCGTATTATATTAAAACATTCCAATCATTACAGTTGCTTGTAAGTCTTCATTCAGTGTAGGCAGTCAAGTCTTGATCAATACCATAGCTCACTTAAACAAAAACTATTGAGGTGCTACTTTATACACAAGATTGGGTGCGATGTTATAGACATGACTTGTTAATTCAAGTTCCACTTACTTTATATTTTATTTTTATGTTATTTTTTTACTATATGTATATTTGATGATGATGATGATGATGATAATAATAATAATAATAATAATAATAATAATAATAATAATAATAACAATAACAATTATGTTTGTAGATGATATCAAAGAGAACATATCTAACCTCACCGAAAATATTTTACAACTGAATATCACCAAAAACGAAGATCATGACGCAACATAAGGTTCCAAAATATGTGATAATTTGGGAAAAAAATTTAGCCAACATGGATGTATCAAATTAGAATTTTAAGTTATCAAACTAACATCAAAGGATGGTAAAAAATAACTTATGCTTTATATTTTGATGACTTAATATTGTTGACTTATTTGAATCATATGATTTATAGAAATATTATTGTTATTTAATTTATTTAAATGATAATCTTCTTACTTGGATTGAAACTATTTAATAAACGAGTTTTATGCTTGTTAAATGACCTAAGGGAATTCAACCAAACAAAAGCAACACTTATCCTCCTTGTAAATATTGTGGTAGATCAAACAATCCTTACTTCAAATGTTGGAGCAAATCTAATGCTCAGTGCCAAAAATATAACCAGATGGGGCATGAAGACAAAATTTGTAAAATTAAAATGCAACAAGTCCAGGTGCAGGATGTGAATGAAGCTCATGTCATGAACAAAAAGTAGGATAAGGAGAAGTTATTTTCATATGCTTCATGAAAAAACTTAGAGTTTGCAGCATCAAAGCCAAGGAGGAGTGTTAAACTTTGACTTTGCTAGTACAACTTACAATTTAATTTTTATTTCTGTTTGTTTCTAGCTCTTGACTTGTTCAATTCACAATCTGCAATATTTTTCATTTTTAGCTTTCTTTGTTAAACATGGAGATATGTTTTCATTAGTTGGTTAAATGTAATATTTTAAGTTGTATTTGTCTTTATTTTAGTTCACATTGCAGTAATAAAATATACTCTTATGCTGAAAATAAACTTTTATCTTTATTTCAGTTTATTTCCAATAAAGTTGTATAAGAACTTCTTTCTCAAGGGGCATGTATTGTACACCAAAAGTTGAGAGTGAGTATTAGTGTTTGAAGTGGTCATTTCCATTTATCTCAAACACATTTGTTCCACCTCAATTCACTCGAGTGTTTCAATGTCTTCAAGATATTACACACCTATTCCACATGTTTTTACTGGTGAAAATGATTAGTTATGGGTTGTTAACATGACAAAATATTTACAGGCATGAGATTTATAGGATGCCGTGAAAAGGAGTAGAAAGTTGAATTGTTGCTAAATAATCTTACAATGAAACAAATTAAGAACAATGAGACTGAAATTTCAAAAAGATTTAAGAAAAAAATTGTCTTTTTTCAGCAGTATCTCAGAGCTTGCTTCTTGATATTATGAATTTTGAAATTGTTTTCAAGATTTTGAAGTATCTCAAAACTAAATTTTAAGGAAATGAAAAAACTAGGAGAATTCTATATCTTAAGTGAGAGTTTGAATTACAGATGATGAAAGATTTTGAAACTGTTAAAGAGTATGTTGATAGGTTCTTGGAGATTGTCAATAAGCTCAGACTTCATGGTAAAAAAAACCTGATAGCAAAATTGTCGAAAACCTTCTTGTGACTTTACCAAAACGGTATGAAGCAAAGATCTTTGAGTTAGAGGAAGTCAAAGACCTCACAAAAATCACGTTTGCAAAACTTCAAATTCTTATGGAGGCTTATGAGCAAAGAAGGCAAATTAGAGAAAATTGTAAGAAAATTGTAAAATTGAAGGTGCTTTCAAAGCCAAAGTAGAGACACATAATCTCAACAACGACAAAGAAAGAAATGAACAATAAAACAAAGATGACTCATGTGGAAGTCAAGCAAAAAAAAGCACCATTTATCCTCCCTATAAACATTGTGTAGATCAAATCATCTTTATTTCAAATGTTGGAGCAAACTTGACGCTAAATGCAAGAAATTCAACCAGATGCATGAGGATAAAATTTGTAAAATCAAAATGCAACGACAAATTCGGGTGCAGGAGGTGAATGAATCTCATACCATAAGCAAAAATAGAGTACGGAGGAGTTATTTTGATTTGCTTTAAAAAACTTGGAGTTTTCAGCATCAAAGCCAAAGAGGAGTGTTGAACTTTGACTTTGCTGTCGTAATTTACATTTTAGTTTTTATTTATGTTGGTTTCTAGCTCTTGACTTATTTAATCCACAATTTTTCATTATTTTCAGATTCTTAGTTTTCTCTGTTAAATATGGAGACATGTTTTTAGTAGTTGCTTAAATGTAGGATCTTTAGTTATATTTTTCTCTATTTAAGTTCACATTGCAGTAATAAAATATATACTCTTCTGCTGCAAATATACTTCTCTATTTATTTCAATTTATTTCCAACATTGTCAATTAAACGGGTCAAACTCGTAACCTATCTAATAAAGGGCTCAAACGCGTCAAATCAATGGTCAACCCTTTTAATAATTGTGTCAAAGCGGGTTGTGTCGGGTTATACATTTAATAATTGTATCAGGTTGAGGTTTTGATTTCTGACCCATTTATTAAACGAATCGAGTTTGAGTTTGGTTTAATCGTGTTAATGGTTCATGTTGACCCAACACAAACCCAACCCATCAATCTGAATTGTCAGGTCTACCTCTAATATAATGTTTTATTTTTTCATTTATTCATTAGTATTTCCCTATTGTGTTCTTCACTGTGTTTTTGGAAACAATTATTTTTTAGAAGTACCAAAATTTAAATAAGTTTTGTTATATTTTTAGAAAATTAATTTATTAACTATTATTTTCACAATTTTTTTTGAATAATTTATGATAGAATCAAAACTAAATAATATGTTCCAAAAATTTATTGAAACAAAAAACAAGTTTTTATTAATTCTAGTGCAAACCAATTAGTGAAATTTCTTTGAGCTAAATTAGCTCATTTTATTGAGTTAACTCTATTTATAAGACCAATTTGATCTTTTTAATATTTTAGTTAAAGTTTCTTTTCATTAATTAAATTAAGATAACAATACTATCACTACAAAAGAAATGAATTTCAGGGGTGGCTTTTTATACGTTTTTGGGCGGTTTAAACTGCCCATCAACCTTCCTCAGTGTAGCCGTCCCAAGACTTATAGGGCGGTTTACATGAGCGGTGGAGAAAGTATTTTGTAAGGGCATTTGTTTTTTGGGCAGTTAGAAGCGCCTTAATAAGACTTTTTTGGGCATTTTTTATGTGTCTTTAATATAGATGCAATTGGTACGTTTTTAATACTTTTAGAGAAAGTTTTAACCGTCCATATAGTACATTTTAAGGGCAGTTTTGATGAACATTTTAAGGTGTCTTTAACGTCTATTTTATGTAATAATTTTGGATGGTTTTAAAACTGTTCCAATAATAAGAATTTTTATTTTAAAGCACCATTAATGATATTAATATTTAAATGTGAAATGGAATTTTTTTGAGTTTAGAAAATCAATTTTACTATATTCAAGAATTGGGTGTACAATAACTAAAAATGATAAATTAAATTAAAATATTCATAACATTCATAATTTATAATATGTCCTCATATAATAAATGATCTTTGAAACTAACAACAATACAAAAAATATAATGCAGAAACTTAGATAGTTAAGACATTTTTCATGGACAATCACTGGAGGATGGGGAGTGATATGGTGATCAACATTACGACTTCCTCATCATTAACCTGAAAAAATACAAGAGGTTACAGAAAATTATAAGTTAATGCCAAACAAAAATAATTATTTAAAACTTAA
>CANYCX013367197.1:0-11689 GCA_948193385.1 Breynia disticha f. nivosa | reverse complement strand
TTAATATTTTTATTTCAAATTCTATTTCTATAAATTGTAATTTGAATTATTTCTGAATTTGTATTCCATGTGTCACTTATTTGAGAAGACATTTGTCACCGTATAAAGCACCAACTTCAGCTTTAGTATAGTATATAGATTATTATGCCAAAGAGAAAATGCGGAAAAATTCAACTGTTAGTGACCTAACAATCTTTTGCCCATTCGACTCGTTCAAATAAACGTGAACAAACATAGATTGACAAAATTAATATTAAGTGTTGAAAAATTAGTACTGAACTAATTAAATTTTTTTGTATGATGCTGCAGGTATGTATATTATATTAATTTTATAAATTTATGTAAATTATTTTATTCATAAATAAAAGTTATCATAAATATATACAATATTAAAAATAACTATAATATTATTTTTATTTTAATATAAATTATTTTAAATTAATAAAAAAATAACTTAATTTTATTCTTAATTTGATATAATTTATCGCATAAAAAAATAATTTAATAGAAATTATATTATATTATATTATATTATATTTTTATATTTATCACGTATCAAATTGATTTTGAACTCCTATTTTTATTTTAATATAATATACAGATAAATTAGATTTTAAGTGGTCAGAATTTAAAATCTTTATATCTATTATTTTAGATGTTTGATAATAGGGTGGATTACACTTCTATCTTTAATATACTTTTTAATTACAAATTATTGAAAAAATAAAACTTTTTTCACTCTTATTTATTTTTTTTTACATTCTTAACGTCATATTGTTGTATTATCTGAAAACATGCAACGTTAACGAGTTCAAAAAGAACAATAGGAAGCTAATCATAGAATCCAGAAGGCAAAACCGAGGCACCCACACATTAAATTTCTACTACAGTCGACTTTAGTATAAAAATATTGAACTTTTTATGCAGAATTTCTTTTTTAATTGATATATATCTTAAAATCTTGGAGATTCAACTCGCTCGTTGGATTTCCACCCATAGTCACATCTTGGTATGAACTTAACAGGGACCTAAATAATATGAAGACTGTGTTCGTCAATTCAAAATTTAAACTAAAGCTAAGGTAATCATATTGAATTAATTACATAGTATATTACATTTGACTTTTTATTTTTAAAAATATAGATGTTTTAAAATTTTTTATAAAATAATAGTTTTAACTTTTTTAATTGTATTTTGTGCAGAATTGACTTTTGTAGATATAAACTTAATATAAACTTTATATATAACTTTTATGTATAAAATATAAATTTATATCTATTTTATAGATTTAAACTTAATATGAACTTCTGACTGAATTTATATTAAATTATTATATTTTTTTATTTTTAAAAAAAATTAACTTATATATAAATTTTTTTACTATTTAAGCTAAATATCAATTTATATAAACTGTATACAATTTTTTTACTCAAAATTGCGGTATATTTGTAATTTAATAAGTAAGAGAAAAAAAAATAATAGTGAGTAATTTATAAATAAAAACAAAAAAAGTATATATGCAATGAGCCCAATCATATTTTCTTTTTCTTTATGTGTTTGGGTTGTACTATGATGCCATCTACACAAAGTTCAGACTTTCTTTAACATAATTGTTCAAACAAGATTGAACCAATTCAAAATCAAAGTTGCTTTTGTGTGTTAGTTTATCACAATCATAGTCTGATTTGTTCCTCCATATGGCATTACTATTGCATTCATCTTCTACTCAAAACTACTTACTCTACTTAATCAACATCTTGTGCAGACTGCCAACGTTAAAAGTTGTTTTTCTTTGTGTTTTGCTAGAGCAGTTTGTGATTTTTTTTTTGTATTGATTTTGGTTGGTTTATGTAGGGTAAAAGTGGGCATTTTGGTGTTGAAGCTAAGGAATAGATGAGATGGTGGAGAGCTTTATTGTTAAACTCCTGAAAAAACCTAGTCCGTACACAACGCAAAAAGAAATGTTTATTTGTAAAAAAATTAAAGAATTTGTATAATTGTGATAAAGAAGGAAAAATTGTGTGGAGTATAATTATTCCTTGATAATAGACGATAATTAAATATTTAATATGTTTTATTTATTAAATTTATCCATTAATATTAGAATAAATCTGATCATGTTGATATATAACGGGAAGTCAAAGCATAAGAACAGAAAAACATGCACCTTATCATTGATATTTAAACAACAGAGAGTAAAACAAAAAAATTATTTAAAGCACCAACTTTGATGTTTTATTTTGATAAAATATCCACAATTATATTTATTTATATTTATATGTGGTGTTGTTTTTTTATTTGTGAATAATTTTGTATCATTTTTTTCATATTTAATGTTTTTATATACATATTAATTAATTAATTATATATAATTTTCTCTCTCACAATTAATTACTTATTTTTCTTTGTAATTCACTCTCTAATTGTGAGTTTATTTTTTTACATTATTTTTTATTTGTTTCAAGTTGATTTTTTTTCTTTTTTTCAGTATTTTTTTGACAAGACAATAATCAGTTAATATTTGAATATGTTTGTATATTTCATTTATGTTCTTTATATATTTTTTAGAACTTATTTTGTTTTGAACACAAATAAACGTAATTGAACATTTTAATGATTATAAATAATTTGATTTTATTTTAATATTTTTAGAGTATATTGAACCCTGTTTAACATTATTTAATATTTATATGATCATTAATGTTTGATTAGTTACACAACAATAAATAGTCATACTGAACATCAATTATAAAATGATATTTATTTATGTTCAACATAGCTAAAAAATTAAAAATAAAAACAATAAAGAATTATTCTTTTTTTAACATCGATTATAAGTGTTGTTTATTTATGCTCAACATAGTTTATAAAAATTAAAAATAAAAAAAAATCATATTATTTTGAACATTGATTATAAATCACTGTCCATTATGTTTATTAGTGTTTATTGAACACTAAATTTAAAACACTACAATAACAAAATAATATAATCTGAATATTAATATTGAAGTAATGTTTATTTATGTTAATTAATGATTATTTATATTGAATGTTTAAAAATTTAAAAACGCATAATTTCAAAAATGTATGTTCATCCATATTCATATATTCAAAAACAAGTGAAGTTTTAAAAATATATAAATAAAATACATGGCATGAGTGAACATATTCGAATATTACTTAATTATTTTATGTTAAGAAAAATATAGTGAAAAAAGAAAAAAAAACTAATATGAAAACAAAAAATTTGAATAAATTGAACTTACAATTAGTGAGAAAGCAATTAATTGTATGAGACAAAATAAATTTAGTGAGTGAATATTTTTCACATTTATGTTATAATTGTTTGACGAAAAATAATTTTCTTAGAAAAATATTTTTTTATGCTTCGGAATCTTATTTTTTGAAATTATATTTTTTGGTATTTTATATTCAAATATTTAAAAATACGATGACAAGTATAATTATATATTTTAGATACGAAATTACTTTCTTTAAAAATAGGTTAAGAATAATCATTTTTTTCTAGTTTATTTTTTAAATTATAATTTTGTCGACTTATTTTCTATTAGTACCAAAAGTTAGAAAATAAAAAAAAATATTTTCGTTTACAAATTAGTGGTAAATTAAAATTTAGTTTACTATCAATTATTTCGTTTGTACGTTTAACAACTTAAAGAATAAGGGAAGACTTGAAATGAGTATAAATCTAAACATCATTAGCTAATTGTATTTACTATCAATGATATTTCAATTATCTATATATTTGCTAATTGTATTTATGAAATCAACTGTTAGTTTCAAAATTAAGTATTTAGGATATACTCTTGATTTATATGTTTGAGGTTTATAAACAAGATTTAATATATACTTAAGAAACTTTTTCTTAAGAAATATATATAACTGGCTTCTCATAAACTAAAAAACACTAATTGGTTTTCTAACTATTTTTAAGTGATATATAAAGTTTACATAAAATTAATTTTATCAAAATTTATGAAAATATAAAATTTAGTCTATCAATTTGAAAATTTATAATAAATTTAAATTGATAAAATATTTTTTGCTTTTAATTAATAATTTGCAATAATATTTCACTATTAGAACATACGAAATTGATATGACATTTACATAAAATTAATATTCATTTTAAAATTATAAAAATTAATAAAAATTAAAAAACAAACAAATAATATAAAAATTCAGTATATATCAAGTTATAAATTTTTATTAAGTTTAAATACATAAAAATAGATATAAATTCATGCATAAAATTTTTTAAATATATATAAGATTTACATAAGTTTATATTAAATTTATATTAAAGTTAAACATACAAAAATACCTACTTTGTATGAAATTTAATAAAAAAAATCATATAAAATGTAATAAGAGACACTTATGTGTAAAATGAAGCAAAGAGGAAGAGGGCGAGTTCGTAATATAACACAAATCCCGCAAGGATTACTAACTTTTCATATATAAACCCCTCAAAGCGACCCTCTCAAACAACATTCAGGTTAGGGTTCCCGCAGCTCTCAACATTCGATTCATATCTTAACGTGCTTGAGATAATGCCATGCTTTCTTCTTCATTTCTTCAGTTGGTTTTCGCAACTTTGGGTTCTGACCCAAAACACGATTTTAAAATATTTGGTTCTGTGATTCGGATTTGGTGAATTTTAAGGGGCTGGAGTTTGGCTCTTTGGCTGATTTTTGGTGCCATAGAGATGAATGCAGCACCCAACACTAGCCCTTTTCAACTCTCACCTCCTTTCACCTTGATTTCTTACTTCTGGTGGATCTGTGTTGTGGAGGTTGATATATTAAGTCAAATGTCATTCAGTTGTATAGTTTTTTTTATCGGGTAGTAATTCAGGCAGCCTCTTTGTGAAAGCACTGTTCCAAAGAAGGTGTTAAACTGCTCGTTAAGTAATGTCTTTTGCTCTTCAGACTTGCTGAGAGTTTTCACTGAAGCTGGTCTAGTAAGCATAAGTACATCTGCTTCTTGTTCTTCAAACGATTTCAAATTTATTTTTCTCCTGGATGGTCAGATAGCATTATTCCTGATAGTTTTGTCATAATCATGTTCTGCTTTTTCTATCAAGCAGTCGTTGCAATTGTGAATTTGTGTAGTTCGTGTTTTGTCATAGAGGTGTGCTTAAAATGATCTCCAACTTCAGCTAAAATGAGGTTCGATGAAAATGTCATCCCAACAACTTACTGAATGGGATGGAGAAGTGACGTGAACATTGAGATACTAAGAGAGAACAGATATAAAGAATGATGCCGTTATTGAATCCAGAAACTGGAATGGCCACAATATCTAAATTTCATAAGCATGAAGTTTATAGAAAGGATTTTGATCAATTGACTATATGAGTTAATAATCTACACATTAATCTTTTGTCTATTCACAAGCTCATCTAATACGATTACTAAACTTTATGCAACCTTTTGTCAGTGAGTTCAGCAATCAATGCATTGAGCAACCGTGAGGATGTGGATTTAATCACATTACCCTTTCCTAAAATTTTGTAACCAAAAAACCTAAACTTTATACTGATAGAGAAAATTGCTAGACTACAACTTCCAAGGACCTGAGATCCCCTGAATTACCAAGTAATCATGAAATCTTGAAGTGGGTAAGCTAAATTAATTGTCACCAATCAACGGTCCTGATGTTTTGAAGATGTTGTGGTTCAATACAGTGTTGTTCACGTTCTTGCCATCCTTGCCGCATTCCGGTAAGGTTGAAAGCTGCATTTACATTGTTACTACTACTCAAGTCTTCAATGTCCATCATATCAGCTTGTACTTCTTCTGCTTCCATGACCTCCATTGATCCTGCCTGTTGCGGAGAGTAAATTGTCGCCTGTGGTGCTACCCATGGAACAACGGCCAAGCAATTGCTTGATGCTTCCGAGTTGTTTGAATCCATATCGTCCGCAATTGATTTTGTTGTCTTTGACATCTCAGGCCAGTAGAGGTGATCTGACGGACAGAAATGGGATGTTAGGATGAAGCAAAACTTGAAGTCAGGAGCTCAAACATGTGTTTAACTGCAATAGATTAGACATATAACAGTTCACTGAAGAAAAATCACTTCAGATTCTTGTCCCCAAACTTTATTTAGTCAATTTTAAGAAAATTATAGCATAATTTTCTAAGTTGAAAGAGGTAATCGGTGAAAAATGGAGACTTCTACTATGAGTCATCTTAAAGAGGGCACTCAATGAGTCAGCGAATTGTCACATTTGGATAAGGTGAAAATAAATGTTCAGTAAAAAGCAACAAGAGACAATCCTCGAACTAAAATTCACAGTGAAAAACAAAGTTGGGTCTGATAGAAATATTACAGGTCAATGCCCTTTTTCAATTGAACATTC
This sequence comes from Breynia disticha f. nivosa, assembly GCA_948193385.1. Taxonomy (NCBI): domain Eukaryota; kingdom Viridiplantae; phylum Streptophyta; class Magnoliopsida; order Malpighiales; family Phyllanthaceae; genus Breynia; species Breynia disticha. Next base: position 5,301 of record CANYCX013367197.1, on the reverse strand, counting down.
ATATCAATCCGGCTAGCAGAACGAAACTTGCAGAAAAAAATGCAAAATTTACTTCCTATCTGCTGTATAATTCCAATTAAAACAAGTCCAAGATCAGGGCAACTAAACGCGTTTCACTAACGAAAACATTAACAACAAAAATCTAGTGATTTCAAAAAAAAAAAAAAACAACTAAAATCTAGTCAGTAAGAGTTGAAATTCCAGCACAAACCTCTGATTCCGGGAATCAATTTGGAGTCCAAGACAATAGTAGGAAGCTCCGGCAACACTGGTGCTTTAAGAAGTGATAAGGGCGAATCATGAGGGTTATAAAGCACCATAGCTTTATCTCTCCAATTGTCAACCAAATTCACACTACTTTGATCCTTACAACCACCAACATCAGCTTGCAACGGTGATAATAACGGTACTTGCGCCGTGGAATCATCTAGCTTCACGTCCTAATTCGTGCCTAATTAATCAACAATTAGAGAAACTACATAGTGAAGTAAAGAGGAATGAGAGTGTTACCAGGCGCCTGGCTTTGCTGGAAGGGAATTCGAGAGCACGTTGGAGGCTTTTGCGCTTCATGAAGACCAATTTGGAGGAATCCGGATTTAAAGAAACCCTAAATAGTAAATTCCACAGTATGAAATTCTGTTGATATTGACGGAACCAATCGCGTGAAGTGTTTTGATACTCATTTCATTTCGTGTGTTGGTGGCGTAGGAAATTGCTGGAACCAAACGAAATTTTAGGGCGTAGGGTTTTCAAATTTCTTGCAAGGACGAACTGTAAATAATTTTGCTTCTTAGAGGGTGTTTATGTAATTTCATCTAAATGAATTTCAAGTCCCAAACAAAACCAGAACCTCCTCTCTCACTCGCCCACTCAGCATGTCAATCTCACCTTTCTCCGCTCCCACTGCTCTCTGTAATAATCTTCACAGTATTCGCTTTGTAGTTTCATACTCAGACCGTAAATACACGCCTCAATCTGTGGTATTTTACTTATTTAGCATTATCCTCAGTTCAATATTAGTTTTCGAATTGAATCTCTGTCGTAACCTTTTTTTTAATTTCGTTTCCAGAGAGCGTTACCGATTCGAATTATATCTGTGGGGAAGAAAAGGTCTCCTGGAGTGCAATTATTAGTAGACGAATACATTGGTAAGTTGAAACCTTATTGCTCTGTAGAGGATGTTCAAGTTCGCTCCAATCCTAAAAATGCCAAGTGTGTCCTTTTTTCAAATCCCCAATATGCTTCAGTTATTTCCAATTTTAATGGTGGTACATGGTAATTAATAATTGCATATGTTGAATTTTAAGTTTCAGGGACTGGAGAGCTCAGGTTGAGGAAGAAGATGCTGCAGTGATGAACCTCATCAGGTCTGATGATTGGGTATACTACTTAAAAGCTATACAATTTAGCATTTTTTTTTCTGTTACAAGGGACTTAACCTGAGACCTCAGTTCAATAAGGCATACGATAGAACATTTAATGGAGTTCGAGTTTCAAAAATTAGTATTTGTTTGTGTTCATTGCTAGTTTGTTGAGTTGTTTATTTGTTAAGTTTTAGGTTGTGATGTTGGATGAGCGTGGAAGGGACATGCGGTCTGAAATTATGGCTCAGTTGGTTGGAGAAGCTGGAAATACTGTATGGATTGCCTTTGTTGTTTTAATAATAGGTTGAACAATGTTTGTATGTGGTTTTGGTTAATGTTTGAGTTTTGTAGGGAGCTTTGAAGTTGGTGTTCTGCATTGGTGGGCCTTACGGTCATGGAGAAGGGTTAAGAAAGAGAGCAAATGTGTCGGTGAAGTTGTCGTCAATGGTTCTCAATCATCAGATTGCTTTGGTTGTGCTGATAGAGCAACTCTATCGGTAAGCAATTTGATTGCGTAATTGAGCCTGGGGAATGCGGAGGTTGTGTGTAACTGTGTACTTATTGAACAGAGCGTTCAGATACTTGTTTGTCATTGTTTGTTTATTTGAAGGATTAATGGGTATAATCTCCTTGGTGATCCTTAGGTCATGGACTATTTTGAAAGGGCAAAACTACCATCATTGATTACTTGTAGCGGATTTGAATCATGAGGTTGAAGTTTGGAAAATGAAAGTCTCCACGCCAGCTTTATTGGCTCAACGATAGAAGCTCACATCCGCAGTAGCCAAGTCAAGTTAGTAACCGCTTGATTTGCTTTTGAGACAAGTCTTTGCTATGAAACAGCAAACTTAAATCCCTCTCTTAACTTGATTATATTGTCGTATAGAGTTGCCATAGATGATAGATTGATCATTATATGTAAGATGCAGATGTTGGGCAATGAATTCGTGCCATTTTGAAATCTATTGTCCAGAACATAGCGACGAAAAGATCTAAACATCTGTGGAAGCCCGACTGTTTTCGAGCAAGTGGATTAGTCGCAGTTTAGCTCTAAAAAGAAAGCAAAAACAATGGTGAATACAAAGATGAAATAATGAAGAAGGTGGTTTGATTCATAAATGGGATTAGGATCTTATCAATTCTTATCACAAAACACCAAGTTCCCTCCTTTGATACACAACCCCTGTTCTCCAACTCTGTTTACCATCTTCCCATAACTATACCTCAACGGCATCCTCCCCAACAGCCTGTGAAACTCCATCACACACTCCCCTCTCTTTTTCCTGTGCTCTAATCCCCTGCTACTCAACCCCACCCTACTTACCCTGCTCCCCTCCTCGTTCCTCTTGTCTCCCCAATCTCTCACTCTCTCAGCCCCCGCCAAAACTGGCCCCGCATTTGCCACGTCAGCCACCACTATATTCATCAATATGTCCTCACAGTTCCTCATCTCTTCAACCACTTCCCGCATTCGCCGCATCCTGGCCCCACCTCCGCAGCTGTATTCGTGCAAGTACTCCGTTTTTAACATCATGAATTTTGTTAATACTATCGAGTACTTATCATGATGTACGGTGTAGATCCACTTTCTGTTTATTAAATCTAAATCGTGTGATCTCACGAAGAGTCCGATCAAACGGTCTGGATTTAATCTCCAGATTCTGAAAGCAAATTCCAAAGATTTCAAATCCACTTCCACGTCATCATCGCAGACTAAGACGGCGCGCGTAGATATCGCGCGTCGAGGGAGGAAGCGGGAGTTTAGGCTTGATGTGTTCTGGGGGATTAGAGAGATTGGAGTTGAGGTGAAGGAGGAAACAGAAAGGTTTTTGGAGAGGTCGGCGAGGGTTTGTGATGACGTGGCAGGGTTTCCCCAGAGTACAAGGACGGAGGATACTATCGGAGAGGATGTGTAAGCGGCGGCTATTGATTGGAGGAGAGGGATTCGGGACTCGGAGTAGCCGTTTATGAGAACTGTTATTTGGTCTGAACGGAGTGTTTGTGGGTCCCGCCTGTTTGTGGGGTCGCACGGGTCACCGCTTATTACGAGAAGCGGCAATGAGAAGAAGAGAAAGGGGAAGATTGAGATTGCTGTTGATACGGTGCGTTTTGCCATCCTGTGGGGCCAGTGGCAGTTTTGTGGTTCTGAATATATACGAGGGTGAAAATTAATGGATTATATATGTATGATAATGAAGCATGAAACGAGTGGAGGTGCAAAGAAAAACAATGGCTATGTTTATAACTCCATTGAAGATCACTTGTTTAAGCGCGATGACGTCATCGTATTGCACTAAGAGGAGTACTGCCACGTGTGCAGTGAAACCGGTGCGCTGCTCTCCGCTTCAGCAAGTTGAAGCCGTGCAGGTTGGTTTTTTAGTAGTCAAGATTCCGTATTTTAGTTCAGTGGATTGATGACGTGGTATTGCATTATCAAAGAATAATTTAATCCAAGGCTTAATCTAGTTCAGTTAATTTGAAGGTTGAATCGGGGATTGAGTGTGAGCCGTGTAACGGAACGGGATGGTTACTGTGTACTTTTTGTAAAGGACAGAAGACGAATGTAAAGGCTGAGAATAGAAGAATATACCGTCGATGTCCGTCTTGTCGAGCTGTAAGTTCAACAGGTTTTGTGCAATTATGTTTGGAAAAATAGGTTTTCATCGCGTGAGTTTGTTTGAAATTTGTTGCAGGTTGGATATGTGCTGTGCGACAAGTGCAAGGTCTACAAATGCGTTACTTTCCCCAATTACGATGATGGCCAGGATCTATCCTTCTGATTTCCTGTCTTTTTCTTGATTATACGCAATTTGGAGAGATTCAATTAAACTATTTTGATGTCAAAGGGGCTGAATTTCAGGTTCCTGCTTGCACCTTCTTCGTTTCCATTTTATTCATGGAAAGAAAATTTACTTGAGAGGCCTATTTTTTGTGTGATTGTTGAGATAATGCAACTGTCTGAAGGGGCTTTCTGAATCTGATTTAAGTGCTTATTTATTCTTTGAAGTTGAAGGAAGTATTTGCAATTGTAGAATTTAATGTTTGGTTATGATTTTTCTGAACAAAAATATACTGTGAATGAGGAGGACTTCATCTGACTCCAACCCTTTATGTGTTTGTGATCGTAAGGTCGTCTTTGCAGCGGATAATGTATATGGAAGTGGTTATTTCAATTTCTGATGGGTAATTATTATGTATTTTATGAAGTATGATTGTGGGTGGGGAAGGAGTAGGTTTTTTCATCAAACCAAGATTTACGTTCTATGGGTTTTGTGAGTTGTTTGTTGGATAATTTCTGGTCTTTCTGCACGATGTGTGGCTTAGGCACTCTACCAAACACACTTACGTCTCACTGTACTTTTACAACACTTATTTCTTGGGTTAGGTTAGTGGTCTCTATATGGTATATTTGCTTCGAGTCTCTGGTACAAATCTGTTTAGGCTTGGCTACAAAACAATAATACCTATCTTTTACTCTTGCCTTTAATAAATTAAATCTATTAAAAATCACTTCTAAGCCGACTTATGTAAATGGATTATGCTTTATATGCGTGAAGTTTCAGGTTTTGGACCTAAGAATTAGATTAAGATAATGCAGTGAGAAGTATGGCTCAAGCATAGGAGGCTTGCATGTGCTCGCCTTATCCTTGAGTGCTTTAATCAGACAAATGACCATGTCTCTCAACTTACTAATCATTCATTTGCTTTGTCTTTTTTCCTTCAGGTGTTATATTCCTTGAGATATTTTATTTTGATCTGATTGAGATTGACATTACCATAGAAAACTGATAGAACCGTAAATATGAATGACGATAGAGTAAAGGAATGAACTTTAAAAATGGAAATAGATGAAAGATGATGGTAAGTGGTCCTTGTTATTCAATATAGCTAGTGCCAGATTTCGAGAGCTGACACTTCTCTCCCAGACTATAACAGT
>CANYCX013367013.1:0-10400 GCA_948193385.1 Breynia disticha f. nivosa | reverse complement strand
TTTTTTAATTTTTTTAAATAAAATTTATTTTTATTTTAGAAATAATAATTAATATTTTAAATTAATTTTTTTTAATAAAATCATATATTAAAATATATTAGATTTTATAAAAATTAAATTAGAATAAAAAAAATTATTTTGTTAATAAAATGAAGAAGTACGCTTAAAAGCAGACCACTGCTTTTTGAAACAGCATCAAATTGTAGCTTTTCCAAAAAGTAGCTTTTTAGCCAAAAGCACTTTTAATAAAAGCAATTTTTTAGTGTTACCAAACACCCAAAACTGCTTTTGGTGGCTAAAAGCAGCTTTAGCTTTTTGGAAAAGCAATACCAAACGGGCTTTAGTCTACAAGCTTTGCGAACACTCAATTGACTAAACTACAAGTTAATTAAAGATTTTCAAGAAGAAATTAGCAATAATGACAGGATCTTCATATGATTTTTGCAGATTCTCGAGGCTCCTTCACTGCCCCTTCACAAGAAGAGCACCCCAAAATTGTCAGAGGAGGATTAAAGAATGATTCTGGAAATTGAAAGTAAATGTTTATCCTGGACCTGTTATGCAGGAATTTCATCTCAAGATCAGAAATGGCAAAGCGGGTGGCATCACAATCATTTTCCCTACTTCAGAGCTATGAACCTAATAAGGTACTTCGAGTATTAGCCTGTTCGTGTAAATTTGAAAATTATTTCAACATCAATTGGTTTGAGTCCCATTCTGCAATCTTTCATTGGTGGGTTGTTAGTCTCAATCTATTTAAATATGAGAAATTGAGGTTTTCTCATTTCAGGTGTTCGAAAAGCTATGTTATTTTTCTGTTGCAGATAATGGAGTGATAGAAAACCTCATAATTAGTAAGATTAATTACTCTAATATTCCACTTCATCTTAATAATTATAGTCATTAGTTTACATTTCAGTCATTAATCCACTTCATCTTCTACCGAAAAGTCCTTATTTGCGGACTTGTTCTTGGATAAAGCTTGCTTCGTCCATCGCTTTATATCATAAGCTCTCTTAAGGGGTTTCCTGTCCTTGACAAGTCTTCTCTTTGTTATGGCAATGGCAAGATCGTTGGGAAACAATGTTCGCCAAAAGAATGCATGGAGAAGTGTGGAAACTAGCAATACTGACACCATTGCTGATGACATGAACGAAAGACATAGCGCGAGACCCTTGCTTGGAACTGAAGGTACTTGCTCTGAATACTTAATTGTTGCCACAGCTATTGTTGTCATGGGGAAGGTATATGACCACCACGCCACCGAGAACCTGCAAAATGAGGACAGACATTCATTTCTATTGTTAATGACCAAACATCGACGAGTTTTTAGACTATCTCTAATGCGTGTGGAACAAAAAATAGGGGTTCGACCTGCGTTGGAGAGTCGAACCCAAATCAGGTTCGACCAGAGTCGAACTTAGTTACTGGTTATAAAGAAACTAGTCACCTCAAAATTGCGAGTTTGATGATGGTTCTTACCTGAATCCAGTGAAGAAATTGATACGTACGACCAATGAAATATAGAGAAACAATGCAATGAAGAAGCAAGTTCTTGAACATCCATCAAACTCTCCATAAATAGTGTACCAAGCAATGCTTGCAGCAGAAGGGGCTGCAATAAACATGGAATACACAGGATGCAATTCCTTAGGCAAAGCTTCGCTCGTTGGCAACCGCTGATATAACGTCACAAACACTACAAGGTAATGTGCAAAACCAACTGCCCACATAAACTTGGCAACTTCTACCCACCCAACTTTTGAAGCCAAAATTGCACCAACAAAGTTCCCAACAACAGAGAGATGGGAGGATGGATTAGCTACCTTGCAAAGACGCCGCTTACCGCCGGATAGCCACTGCCCGTAAATCTTGAGCTCTAGGAGGAAATAGGGGCCGGCAAAGGCGCACCAGAGCGCAGGGTGGAGTTGGTGGGGCGCAACCGATGGTGGAGCTCCAATGGCTAGGAACATACACACAAGCCATGGAGCAAAGAAGAAGTTGACTCGGACAGGGTGGAAGTACTCTCTTCTAACAGCTTCAAAGTAGAAGATGCATTTGAGAATGTATGTGAAGGAGACTGAGATGAGTACAGCAATGGCTAAGAACCAGAGAACAAGGTTAATGTAAGGGGTAATGTTGAGAAATTTAGTAGCTGGACTTGTTGAAAGTGCACCCCATAAAACTACTTGGCTACTTAAGCCAAGACAGATACCAAAGCAACCAATTGGGAATCTTAGCAGAAAAGGCCATATCTCATCTTTTGGTAGGAGAATATCTTCATAGTCCTGCATTTTTAAATAGATGCCAAAACATGAGTAAGAATCTCTATATATGATACTACTAATTAGGAGTAGACATTCGGTTTGTTCGGTTTAAACTGAACTGACATGCTAATAAATTGAACAAATTAAATCAAATTTTAATCTAGTTTTTAATCGAATTGAAGTTATCGATTCATTCTATTCATTCGGTTTGTTCAGGTTAACTGAATTTTTTTTTTAAATTTCTTTTACCTATTTTAAAGTGTTTAGTTTTTTTTATTTAATTACAACTTATCATTTTATTTTAAGTCTAAATTAATATTGAACTAAAATTTAAATAAAAATATCAATTAGTAATTCAAATCAAATAAATCAACATATTGAATCTATATATTTTCAAATTTTATTAATTTTTTTGTTTTGTTCAGTATGTTTGATTTTCAAAAACTAAAACCAAAACCGAACGGAATAAACCAAACAAATCGACTAATAAAACCAAAAAAACAAACAAATTGAACAAAAAAACTAAATTTAATTTGGTTTAGTTCGGTTCAGTTCAATTATGCTTACCCCTACGACCAACAATTCAAAAGTGTGAGTTGATTACTCTCCTACATGATGAAAGTACGAAAAGAAAAACTGATAAATGTAAAACATTCACGTAAGTTGTTGTCTAAATTCAGCCACGATTTCTCGTCACCAAAATTACGAATCCTACAAAATAAAAATATGATCAGGGAGATTAATCACCTTGACTTGATCGAGCTCAGGACCTCTAAGAGCAGCAAAGTATCTACCAGCAGGAACAGATTTGTTCACAGGCTCATCAACTCCATTACAACCTTCATGTCTCTGACCAAACTGATCAGTTTCTCTGCCATGATGATGATGATCCCTTCTAGCATAACTAGGCAGCAATGAGTTTTGGTTACTAAGAGCAGGTTTTGTCCTGAAAATATCAAAGTCAACTTTTCTTACTTCTTCATGGAGTCTATTTGCATCCTCAAATCTTCCCAAACTAAGCCCACTTCTTGTTAGAACCCTTTTGTCATCTTTAGCTTTTGAGTCTCTATTCAGAGCTGAAAATCCTGTTTCAAGTGAAACTTGTCTGTTAAATGTTCTATGAGGTCTCTTTTGTGCACCATCTTTCACTTTGAATTGCCTGTTTGGAGCCTTTTTTGCTCTTTCACCACCATTAATAATTCTTGCTGGTTCTGCTCTTTGTGCTCCTGCTTGTTCTTCTCTTTCCTCTTCTTCTTCCTCGGGTAATGCTTCATGAATGTCTACAAAGTGTGTTTCCAGAGAATTTGTAGGATTAGTCTGTCTGTTCTTGTTCTCCATTTTTGGTTGAGCTTGAAAATGCTGTAGATATGCTTGTTTTGTGTATTTATATTTCCATGAAACCAGTTGTAGGAAGCTAATCACGGGGTCTTTCTTTTGAAAATATTTTCTACAATTAGTAGTGATAAGTTGGTGGTTGTTTATTTCTTGTTAAATTAATAATATTTTTATTTTTTCAATACAAATTTATTCATTAAAATACTTATTTATCCATTTAAAATAGCACATTAAATAAAGATAATATTATAAAATTACATAATAATTGTCACTTACAACTAACATGATTATTAGTTTCTTAATCTCATTGATCGTCTAAAATAATATACTTCTTCCGTTCTAAAATATATATCGTTTCAAATTAATGACTATTATACACTTTCATTGAGTATATCAAAAAAATAATTCAATTAAATTTGTATTGAAAATATGAAATTAATGAGTGTAGTATTGAAATAAATTACTAAATACTGCATTGTTAATATAAAATAGCATATAATATAAAAAATAATTTTTTAAAACGGTACTTATTTTGAGACGGATGAGTGTTAATTTAGGAGTGATGGTGTATACAAACTTTTTTGCAAGGAGGTGTTGAGACCAAAGAGGCATTAATTGAAAAAAAAAAAAAGAAGAAAGATATGGCAACTCATCATCCATCTAGTTGGTGGTTGTGTTGGCGTGCATGAAATGGAGGGCAATGCTTTTGTTAGAAGAAAAGGTTGATTTGGAAGAGTTTTCTCGTGATTTTGGAGTAGAAGATGTTTGTGGTTCAACTTCTGTGGTGAAGACATGGAAGAGTGATCGAAACTCAATGAATTAATACTTACTCTTATTTTATATGTTTTAATTTTCTATGGTTGTGTAAATTTTTAGAATTTTATACTCAAACATTTAAAAATATACTAAAAAATATAATTCTATATTTTAGATAAGAAATAAAAAATAAATTAAGAATAATTATTATTTTTTTGTTTATTTTTAATTTATAATTTTGTTAACTTATTTTCTATTAATATTAAATATTCGAAAATCAGAAAAATATTTTTTTTAAAAAAATAAATTCTTTCGAATAAACTGAGCATAAAACAATATATTTGTCTCCATCTCCAATTGTATGACCAAAGATATGATTATGTAATTCTAATTTAAATGACTTTAAAACACAAATTCTCTTCTTTATGAACTACATATAATTAATTTTACTTGTAAAACAAAAATTTTATTTTTATTATAAATAATTTTCAATATTTTATAATCAGTTCTAATAAAATAACTTTTAATAACAAATAATTTCAGCGCTGCGTTCGCACGGATGTTCGGCTAGTTAAGTAATAAATTGAATCAGTTTATAAAATCATAATTAATTTTATTACCTATTCTTTTTAAATATATCCTCTCTCGATATTAATGTTTTGCTTGTTTGAACAACGAGGTATCCTGAGAATCCCAAACTAATCTTTGTTCAAGTCGGGCAGGACCACAAGGGCGGCAAAGCTCTCCCAACCAAGTTTTAACGCAGCTCTGTACCCAAGACTCGAACCCGAGATCTCTGGTTAAGCTAAAACAACCTCACACCAGTTGATCTACTCGTTTGATGGTGGTAAGTGATTTCATATTATATAATATTGTATTGTTTAATATAAAACCATGCTTGGTTTGCTTGTTTATGGTATTGTATTGATTATGGTTGTTTCTTTATGGTTTTAAAATTGTTAAGAAAATCATGAAATAATAACCCACTAAATTGGTGGGTTATCATAATTTTATCAATTATTATTAAATTTAACCTTAATAAAAACAACTCATTTCGCTTTTATTTTATCTTTTATACATTTAACTATTTTTATAAAGTTATTTTGATAACTTTAATATTTTATTAAAATTTTCTTTTTATTAAATAAATTAAAACACAATACTATCATCCCATACCATCTTTCCAATAATTCATACCATACAATAATATATTATACTAACTCATACTTTAATAAACTATATCAAACTTGAAACAAGCACACTGTAAGTGCCACGCCCATATGTTTTTTTCCATAAAAACGTTTAAATTTATACTACTAAAACTAAAATAAATTGTTTAAAATTATGATATTTGACTTAATGTTTAATTAACACTTGACAAAACACTTCAACAATAAAATAAAACAAGGTAATAAAATAAAATAAGATAAAAAATAAAATTTTAATTAATGAGTATTATAATTTAAATTTCTTTAAAAAAATTAAATTATTCATTATCTAAATATACACGACTCAATTTGTGATCACACTCAACATCTCTGAAATCCTAATAAATAACAAATGAATAAATAATTACAACAAATAAAAATTATTATCTATAAAGAAAATTTTCAAATTTTTTAACGATAACAGATTTAATGAATAAATTTATTTTATTTTTTGAATATTTCTATAAAAGTTTTTTTCATAAAATAATTTAAGAAATATATTATAATTTAAATTAATAAATTAATACAATCATAACATACGACATCTCGTCACATCAGACTGATTTTATGATTAGCGGTTTCTAATTTAGCATCAGGAGGGTATCATGGTTAGTAGTTTCTAATTTAGGTGGATAGCATTAAAGCCATATTGGCCGAGAATACGTGTGAAGAAAGCATGTCTAAATTACCCTAACACCAACCCTAATGATCTCACTAAACATGCTGAAAGAAATAAAAATTTCTCATCCGATAATACGATTAATGAATACATAATTAGATACGACACTAATGATATGAACTTAATTCTGTAATGTTTATGTTACAAATATATTTGATATAAAAATTCACACCCGCCAATTCAAATCGTCACTCCTGACACAATTATGATCCGTCAACGGCCAGATCCAACAAACATTCGGTCATTAACAAAAGCCTCGAATTGAAACGAGTTGTGACTCAAACCTCACATTAATATTGCAGGGTATTGCATAACTTGTGAACAACACTGAATCAATTTTCTGCAGTTTTTCAGTTGCAGAGAATTCAATATGTAAGGTTACACAGAAGAATGTTGGAGAGAATTTTATTCTCTCAAAACCATCCCAACATGAACAAATTAAAGCTGAAAGGGCATAACACTTTCACTTTTTATCCACCTTCCTATACAATTTCAATGGATCCAAATTCCCATCCTTCCTTTGAAATCTAATCAAGAATTAAACATTAAAGCAAAAGTTAAAAAGAACTATAAAAGAGGCGCACCAGTGTTCGTGGCAATCAAAATGAATCTTTTTGTTCTTTCTTTCAATGAGTTGTAGCCTTTGATCTCTTCTTTGCCTCGCTGTAAAGCACTACTCCCATAATCGTAACAGCAAATCCCGTCATCCCCATCACTGTCACCGGATTCCGAAAGATCAATACGGACACAACAGCAGCTACTGCAGCCTTGGCATTGCCAAGAACTTGCAGAGTCAGGGCACTGGTGTGCTTAGTGACCAAGAAATTTGTCAAATTAACCAAATACGCTACAGTTGCATTTCCAAGCAACAAGAAAACAATAAATGGATCTCCTCTAGCTTTCTCAAGTGTAATGGCTGCCACATTCCCTTCAATGTAAAGGGTAACTGGCAACAAAATCAAAGCAGCCATAGGTGCCATATACAGCAACAAATTCATAGAATGCAATTTCTCGGCTTCTGATGTTAACAAAATCCCCTGAACCACTGATTTCAAAGCCCTGCCCGCAGTAGATCCAACACATACAAGGAATCCAAATAAGTGAAATAATGGCTCGCTATTACTAGCCAACACAATTCCAAAAACCACCGGCAACAATGCACAATAAACCTCAGCAGATTCCTTCTTACAAGTAATCAAAAAAGCGAAAATCGCAGTAAAAAACGGTGTAGTAGCACCAATAGCTTGATTAAACGACACAGGCAAGTACCTCAAAGAAGTATTCCCACAAACAACAGAGAAACAAAATATAGCACTTAAAGCAAAGATCTTTAAAAACTGTTTTCTCGACAGGATATGCTGTAAAGGGACTAATTCAAGGAAAATGATAGCAAGATAGCTATAAGAAGCGCAAGAAATCATGTGCAACATGGTCAAGAAGATAGGATACTTGTAGCCATAAAAACTAAGTAAATACTTGTTCAAAAGAAGAACACCAATGTTGGAGAAATACCAAGATGCAATAATAAGCGCAGTGAGTATATTAGGAGATAAATGAGATCCAATGGTGTTGTTTCTAGCTTCACTAGGTGGTGTTCCAGGAATGTCGACTACTTGGTCTGAATGGTTCGTAACAATGTTGTTTTCCAAGATTCTTGGATTGCTCATTCTCCTTGTAGTCCATGTCTGCGCCTCAACCATTTCAGTACCAAAATGGGTATTTCTGAAATGCTCTCTCTGTGTTGTTTTTGGACAGAAAGAGAGGAAATGCAGAGATCTGTGGTTGTGAGTGAGGGAGAGTGGTGGTTGAGGATGACATGGAGAGTGATTTCCTTTTTGGGAGATCTGAATGGAGGGTGGGGATTTAGATTTGGGAATGAGGAGGAATGTGGAACGCTGGATTGGAGAGAAGAATTAAAACATGGTAAGATTCCTCGTTAAGAGAGATTAAGTTGGAGTCAGAGTGTCGGTCCTAGATGTCACACTGCGCTGACTAGGATTTTTACTGCCGTCGCTGGTTTCTTACAGCGTCGGTGGTTTATTTTTGTATGAATTAATTCAAGCCATGAGTCAACTATAAGGTAAAGCTGAAAAACTGAACTAGATGGAATCGAACCGTCGAAATCAGTCATGTTCAGTTTAATGGAACCGTAAATCTACGGTTTGATTTATTTTTAATAAAAAATTAAATTTCAATCGTCGAATTGAATCAAATTACGTGTTATGTATATATAATAATTTTTTTATTTTATATGATATCTCTTCCAGTTAAAGCTAAATCCAAAAGAATGTTTGAAGAATAATATTTTTTTTGATCTAGTCCCGGTATCCTTGACCCACTGGGCCGAGACTAATCCGGTTTGGGAAGGAGTTTGGGGTGAAGGTTCATTTCCCTTCCAAGCGACGTTGCGGGGGATCGAACCGTGGTCCGCCCTACCAAGTTCAGCCCCAATTACCACTACCATTGAATTAAGAGGTAGTTGGTTGAAAACTGATTAGCCTAGTTTACCAGTCATGTCATGTGCGTACACAGTTTGCTAATGCATCTGTATCAACCAAAACGTGTTGCTTGCCCAACAAAACAATTCTTCAACCAATTGAAAACTTATTTGACCAAACACAAGTATTCCAATTATCAACCAAACCACTCTTGTTAAACATACTTGACTACAACCCTTCGGTACATGGTTCAATGATGAAGAGAGTCAAATGATAGCTTAAAGATGCGTGTTGGATTCTTGCGTTTGTAGAGTATTACGAGAGATATACAGAATTTAATCTGATTCGACAGATCTCTTTGGAGTCTTACCTTTAGTTTGTGGGTTAGTCTGAATTTTTTTCTAAATGCACCAACTTTAGGTTAAATTGCAACTCCAACCACTCTAATTATATTATACTTCACTACGGATAAAATGTAGATACAAGATTCATATCTTACTTCACAATTGCAAAATTAAAATAATGGATTTTATTCCACATCCAAATACAATTTAATCACAATTTCAAAATTTAAAACAATCAAAAGTTTACACTTCAAATTAATTCAAGAAAGTTCAATCTTTTTTGTTATAACATTTTAGGAAAGATATCGAACTAACCCACAGAGTAAGAAGTCTTAAAGAGACATGACGAATCAGTAAGTTAGAGCTTGTATGTCTTCTTTAGCATTGCTACGAATGCAGAGATCAAATCTGCGTCTTCAATGAGTAGCTCGACCCCTTTAACCGATAAATTTATGGACGAATGATTCAAATAAGTTCAATCTATCACTTTGTAATGAACAACAAAAACTTATTCTCAAAGTTGCAAAAGGATTTGAATGGCAACCTATCTAGATAATACACATAATTTAAGGAAAGACTAATCCCAACAATTAGAACGAGGGTTCAATAATGCATACTCAATAATCTATAGGACTTCTGTATTATGCTAAATTATATTTAACAAGAAATACTTTGACATTTTATTAAGTTGCACTTTTACACTGTGCATGTTTTGAGTTCAGTATGAGTTATTAATGTATTGGTTGATGTAGTATAGTATTGTATGATATTATTTAAAATAATGGTGTGTTTGAAATGGTTGTATGAGTTATTAATGTATAGTATTGTTATCTTAACTTAATTAATAAAAAGAAAATTATAATAAAATATTAAAGTGACTAAATTACCCCTTATAAATAGAGTTAATTTAGTTTAAAGAAATTTTAATAATTGGTGTATACAAAAATTAATAAAAATGTTATTTTATTTTTATTGTTAAAAATTTTAAAACATAATATTTAGCTTTAATTCTATCACGAATAATTAAAAAAGATTTTTAAGAAAGAAATTATTAATAAAGTTGTTTTTCAAAATATTTTAATCATAAATTATTAAAATTTTGGAATGTCTAAATAAGAATTACTGTTGTCTAAAGAATAATTGCCGTTGAAAACACAATAAATATGAGGGTAAATTCGTCTGATAAATATTAAATTAGAGAAGTTAAAGAGTAAAATGAGGGTAAACTTGTTCAATGAAATTAAAACCATGATAACCCACCGATTTGGTGGGTTAAAATCTCATGGTTTTTTAAGGAGTTTTAAAACCATGAATAACAACTTTAACCAATACGATCCAATGAAGTGATAAAACAAGTATGGTTATATTTTTAA
>CANYCX013366892.1:0-20791 GCA_948193385.1 Breynia disticha f. nivosa | reverse complement strand
TAATTAACATTCTTGGATATTTTATCAAACAATATACCACAGGTCAATACATCATAAGATAAAATAATGCCTCATAATTTTATTACTCAATAATAAAAGTTACAAACAATGCATTGGGCTAGGGCTTACACTAACATTAATATGATTAAATAAGGTTTTGGACTATAATTACATGTAATGAATAGGTATGGTCATTATTGGCATGTTATTACATGTAATGAATAGATATGATCATTATTGGCATGTTATTTAACTTATAATACTAGCTTTTAACCTAGTCGATTGGTTTAATGTGCCTATAATTGATCGTAATGAGTTTAAATCTAAAATTTTGATGTTGTGTGATTAAAAATGGCTAAAATGTATTTTGAATAGATCTGATCTAGAACTTAAATTAATATTTATGCTCTCTAATATGAACTAATGTGTATCAATACTTATCACCCTATTATGAGCACATTAAGCATATGTTAAAGTATTCAAAAGTTCATCTAGAGTTTTATAGAGATATTCAGTCTAAGAACTCTAATGTAAGACTTGCACATGAAAACTACTTATGACTCTAAACCATGTAGTGTTCTCATTTGCAGATCTAATCCAAATACCATGTCCTAGACACGTATCCATGACTTCTGAATGACATCCCATATGCCCTTTTCTTCTTTTGGACCGAACCCCCTAAGTCAGAAAGAGCATGCTAGTCTTAATTCACCAACTACTCTTATAGTAATGACTGACTAGGAATATTTAGAATGAAATCTCTTACTTCAAGGTCTTACAGCCATATGCCCACATATGTCAACTTAAACATTGAGATACTCATTCAAGGAATTCTATCAATCTATATGAACATAGATAACATAAATATAGAATGAAGTATCTCAAATTTGGGTGTTGTCTATAGAAAATTCTTGGGACTAGGGTTTACACTAACAAGGTTGGATAAAAAGAGTAATTGTATGCAGGTTCTTCCTTATCCTAAATGAGAAATAGTTATATTTGATTTAATTATTAATTAATTATTTAATTATCCTTAAGAGTTGTAGTTTTATTATAACACATCTTTAAGGTATTAAGTTGGAATTAAATTAAGGAGTTTGAATCAAGATAAAGTGTGTCACCTAAGTCTACAAACACACATGTGCGTGCACGCACACGCACATAGTAATTAAGAAAAGGATATATTTTTTATAACTTTTTGGTTCATAAATTTATAATAAATTATTATATAAAAATAAAATTAACAAATTGTTAACATATAACATGTTCATCCAAAAAAAAAATCATTTTCAAACTAATAACAGTATTAGCATTCTTTGTTTTAATTGCTTTCCATAATCTTATCAATTTAGTTTTTATTCTCCAACCAATAGTTTCACAAGATAATTCATTCAAACAATGCAAACTCATTGTTAAACCTGTAAAAAAACTTATCAATCAAAACAATTTTATCAAGTATTTCAATGTAAAAGATATAGCTCAAAATAAAAAGAACCTTATAAAATTCTTGATGTATGACTTCTATCAAAATCAAAAGTAATTTTATAGAATTCTTGGTGTATGTTTCCTTTATATAGATATTTGCTTGAAGGATGCACTTTAATACTCAATTGAATAAATTCACTCACTTTAATGCTTGATGGAGCCAAAGAAACACAATAGCCAATTTTTTGGTTTTTTAATATATTTTAGTAACTTATATACATGAGCAATTAATATATGTGTTTGCTTTTTTTTGGAAGGCGACAAACGTTGTCCTTTCTAATTGCAAATGCACGAAACGGAGTTAGAAAATAAGTGCGAGCGTGCCACGAAGTTTTATTTTTCCACACTAAAATAAACAAAATGCACAAAATCTGAAATTAATCAAACGATTGATTAATGAGAAAAATAGTACGATCTTTTCCCAATGGTCATTGACTCAATGGATTCAAATCGTCAACATGAAAATAACAAATAAGAATAAAACCAAAAAATAATAGTTAAAATATGAAAAAATATGCTAGAGCAAAGACTGTCAATGGCTTGAAAAATATTGTAAAGTATAGGCAAAAGTTATTGTAAGATGTGTTGATAATGTTTACGTTGAATCCCTCCTATTTGTAATGGTGTTTTCTTTTTTGCAGCTAAATTATCTCTCCTTTTATAAGCAAATATTCCCCTTAAATTGATTTTGTTGCCTTTGTGGAATGAATTAAATATTCCCAAATATTCTCCTTGACTAGATTTTTTTTCCTTCCTTTAATGTTGTCAACTCTTTTTGCAACGGGTCAGACTTGTCCAGTTAAATCAGTCTACAGACCAAAATTATTTTTGTTATAAACAATTGCCCCTAGACCAAAAAGCTTGAAGTATTTTATCTTGAATGGTGTATTAATTTATACCAAATCTGGAAGCGCTTAGTGAATAAAAATTTGAGCTCATCTCTTAAGAGTTACCTTAGTCGTTTGAGTGGTTAAAACACTTTGCAGGAACAACATCCATCAACTCCTATTCTCAAACTACCTTTATTTCAAGAACTTGATTTCCTCAAAAATAAATTCCATTCTTTCAAAAACTACCTTCGATTTTCACAAACCCATCAAAGACCAAACCGCAATATATCCAAAATTACTTCTCATTTTCAAAAACCATTTAACCTAAAATTTCTAAAGCCACCAAACAACTTAAAAATTTATGTTCTGTAACTTTCAAACAACCAAAACAACTTAAAAACTTGTACCCATGGATCAAGCAACAACCTCATGTCTTTCTCCATTTCAAAACTCATATTCTCCACAAAAATAAGCTTTATTTCTCACATCTTGCAAAACCCATTAATTCCCTTTTATGGACAAACCTCCAATTTCAAAATTCATCCAAGAAAACCTTCACCTCTTCTATTTTTCTAAAGACAAACTTCTGCCTAACTTGTTTGTTCCTTCCATAACACCCATTTTTGAAACACTCAAATTCCAAGCCTCTAATCCAAAAAATTATGTTTTAATACTCTCTAAACACCACAAAATTCCTCGATTGTTTCTATTGTTCAAATACCAAAACGGAAAACCCAAGGCCAAGAATTATCAAAACACACTCTATTCACAATGCAATTCCAATGACGTCATTGACAAGCAACCACCGAGAAATTTTGGGTAATTTTCCACATGATTGTTGTTGGTTGTTGATTGCTTGGAATTGAGTCTTCTGCAGTATGGTTAGTCTACATTGTAGGAGAAACTCTGGCAAAATTTTTATAGAAATGTTACTGACCTTGCTTTGGTTACTTTGACAGATTGTAAACAAACTTCCATAGATGCTTTCTCCCCTAGCACAGTCATGGCTCTTGCTCAGGTAACTGCTCATTGGAAGTTCATTTAAACATTTCCTTGGATTTCTTTACTAACTCAATTTTCACACCCTGATCCTAACCATGGGTAGAAATCATTGGCTTATTTGTACATTTGATATTTTGATGTGGTCGCGAGTGGCCAACTTTGTGGATGTGTATGGATGTTGTCAGTGGTCAAAGGCCAATTTTGTTACACATACTGAAATATATGAAACGACTAAAGGCCTATTTCCTTTAACTTGTCTGTATGCTTTCATGAACTTATTTCATCACAAATTACATGGACACTTAAAATGGAAAGAACCCAATTTTGTTCAGGTTTCTTGAACAGTGATGGTAGTCAAAGGCTTAAACTGAAATTGTTCTTTCTCATCTAAAATGGTTAGGGGCCTATTTCTTCAATTAGGCTTTGTTGTATTGAGTTACTGATGTAATTGAATTTTATTTCAACCTTTGTTCCTAAATTTATTTCTTCTAGAGAATCTTTTACTGGCATCTTCCATCTTTGCATGGGCTGCTCCTAGGTCTTCCAACTCCACTTTATCTTCTTCCATGGATAGTGCTTCGTCATAAATTACTTCAACTCCAAAGACCTCTAGCTCACAACGTTCCTTATACTACTGCGGCTTTGTTTTCAAATCAGTAAATACAGCTCATTCTGACTTCTCCCTTTCATTGTTATCCTTATTCATTTGAAACATGGTTGTCCAATGAACAAGGAGGCATGCCCATAGGTCTGCCTTGTTTAGGTATTGTTATGGCCTTTCCTTTGGCAAAGGAAAAGGACGTAGGTCTTCCATTCCTATCTTGCCCGTGGAAAGTGATTGGTTGTGTATCCTCATGGTAAAAAGATGGATCTAGTAGATTGACTTCCCTTTGAAATGGACTTGTGTGAGCTCTAACATTTTCCACTTCCATCTCATTCTAGAATAGCAGGCATTGGTGGAGCGTGAAGGGGACGCATAAATTGGTGTGATCCAATCTCTCCCTAATAACGGTCTGTAACTAGTTGTGGAATTAATTACAAAGAATGCAGAAGAACAAACTTTACTGCCAACACCGACCTGCAATGGGATCATTCCTAAGGTCTTAGCTGCATCATCTGTCACAGTAGTCACAACCAGGTCAGTATGTAATATGTCTTCAACACTCTTACCTATGTTTGGCAAAGTCTTCCATGGAATGACAATGATGGTTGAACCATTGTCTGCTAACACGCTGTCGAGAGGCTTTTCATTAACATAAGCCCTTATATATAGGGGTTTGGTTTGGTTCACCTCTGATGGGATCCTAAAAGCCAAAGGCTTGTCAGTTTCTTCCAATGGTTTATCTTCTAAGAAAACTACCCCCTAGTTTTGTTTTCTTAGACAACCTCAAACATGGTTTTGAGGAGATCTTCATCTGACTCACCTCCTTGATCTTGTTCCCTCATATCATAGACTGGGCCATTTATTTTGTCCATTGACAGTCCAATTCTTCCATTGGCATCCCTTTGTCCTTTGATAGAAGCCCTACTAACCTCATGAAACTGTCTTTCAACCTATTCTTCTTTTGTTAGGCTAGCTTGCCCTGGGGTTTCCTTGTCTCCTTTTATGAAACTAGTAGGCAACAACAAAGAAATCATACCCATATAAAAGACTGGTAGTTCTCCTACCTGAAAGATACGTACCAGCTGGGTATGTATTTCACCTTCGCTACTATTTCCTATTGACTTTACATTGTTAGTGGCCCTTCGACAAAATTTTCTCTGGTGAGTTTTAGTTGTGTCATTGGCCAACACCTTATCCATTATGGCGTGGGTTTCAGCTCATTTCTTCATCAACTCCTCTTGTTAAACCAGGAACCTCTCTTTTTGTCTTGCCATTTGTAAATCTAATTTACGGCTTTGCTCCGCAAATTTCATAGCCAAATAATTCTGTTGGTCCTTTCTTTTTTTAGTATGAGTTCTTTTCTCTACAACCCTCCAATTTTAAACCACTGCCCATTTTTTGCTTCTTTAGATACTCATGGTTTGATGAATCGAGGCTTAGAGCGTGTGGTCATCTCGTCAAAATGGACTACCTTTTACCTTGACGGTGCTTCCTCTTTTCTCACCCAAAATTTTTGAAATCTTATTTCCAACTTTAGAGCGGTATCCCTTTGTCTTTTTCATTCAACCAATTGCTCAAGTCAAGGATGGCTACATTAACAAAGCCAAACCCTTTGGGAATGGGTCTTTGTCTACCATCATTGTCTCTTCGAGAAACTGGATTATCCCATTGTTAATCCTTTCTTGTATGATGTTTTTGAATGCCCAACACGCGTTAGTGGCATGAGTTCACGTGTTATGGAACTTACAGTAATCCTTCCCCTTTGGTCTTCCTTTGACGGCAAGGCATGACCCTTTGGAAAACTTAGAAAATGCTCCTGCAACAGGAAATAAAAAATCTCCCCTGTTTTGGCAACATCAAAGGTATATTGTAAATTTCTCTTATCACCTCTTTTAACATGAGAATTTGGGCTTTCCTTGACAAGCTTTGGGCTAGTGAAATTTCCTTTGCTTGCTATTGCCACCATAGCCACTTCTACTCTAGGGGCTTTGGGCATGTCCATCAAGTGGACCTCATGAAAATATGTGTCAATGGCTTGTTTCTTCCTTGTCGTATCCTTGTACAAGAGCTCCTTGTACTCTGTCACCTTGGCAGCCATTTCATAAAAATACAAAAATCCATACCTTAGAATTTTTTGCGCAATTCAAAGTCAAGCCCCGTTGTGCCATCCTCACAAACTTTATTTTTTGGATCATTAATCTACATTTATTTCTCATCTTCTTAAATTTGACAATAAAATCATCCGCTTTTCTTCAGGAGCTTGAGTCAATCTGGACATGTCAGCTATACTGACATTTGGCTAGCTTCTAAAGAATTATGCATGAAAGAGCTTTTGCATGTTAGACCAACTGAAAACAAAATCTTTAGGTAAGGACACATACCAAGAAAATGTTATTCCAGTGAGAAAGTTTGGAAACAACCTTAGCAACGTATTTTGGTAATTGGGGTAGTTGGAGAATCCTCCACATTGCGTTGTAAATCTAGAAATGTGTTCCACGGTGGATTGACCTCTTTCACCTAAACACAAAGCAAAATCAGGGATTTTCACCCCCTTTAGGAAAGGTTCCCTGTCAATATTTTCACGATATGGCTTCTTGAATTCAGGTCATGCTATAGGACGAAAACCCAGACCTAATAAATCCTGGACCATCTCTCACATGACATTGGCATCCACATGACCTATATTTCTACAGTACAGTGTTTGTACAAGCAACAACGAGTTCTGCCCTAGGTGCACTCCACTGACCCTAGGCTCAAAACCATTTACCCCAAGTGTAGCACTATTGACAATGGATGGGGAGCCCTCTTCATACAAATCTGGTTGTGTTAGTGGCCTCGTATAGCCCTGGGTGCGTGCAACAGGTTTACCCACTAGCAGAGCCAGAGTTTTGGGCATGTCCTCCTTCTTGTGTGGGGCTGATAAGTAGTTGCCACCTGTTTTCTCTTGTGTCCATTTTCCACTTTCCCTTATCCCTCTGTCCATTAACCTTTCTGGGCATCTTTTCATTCGAACTTTCCTGTTCAGCTTCAACATTAATCACAGGCAAGGAAGCAACCACAGGTTTCGGCCTTTTTTGGGGCCTAGACAACCTAAGCCATCTCACCAGTGTGTGCTTGGGAGGTTCTTTGTGTGAGGCCATTGGCTACAGCCTGGGTTATGGGAAATGTCAATTGGGCCATTGTCTGTATCATCTCTTTCTGCACTACACCTATTGCATTTAGCACCTCCTTGTTCTCTGGGTTTTGGATTTTAGGTGAACCTCCCCCGGCGCATGAGTCACCATAAAACTATTGGCCTCTTCCACATCTTTGGCCTCGAGTGCTTCTCGATTTCTTGTCACCACCATTATCAAAAGTGTCCTACTGAGAGTGCCAAATTGTTTTCCCCTTTTTCGGGAAGGCAACAAACGTCGTCCTTTCTAACTACAAATGCACGAAACGGAGTTAGAAAATAAGTATGAGTATGCCAGGATGTTTTAATTTTCCACACTAAAACAAAAAAAATGCGCAAAATCTGAAATTAATCAAACGATTGATAAATGAGAAAAATAGGATGATCTTTTTCCCAAAAGTCCTTGACTTAATAGATTCAAATCGTTAACACAACAATAACAAATAACAATAAAACCAAAAAATAATAATAAAAATATGAAAAAAATATGCAAGAGAAAAAATTATCAATGGCTTGAAAAATACTGTAAAGTAGAGGCAAAAGTTGCTATCTTCTATGATTGGTTAAACACAATTATCTCATATATTAACACATTAATTTTAGTTTATTGCAATTCACATTGGCAATGATCAACTGGGGATGTTCTGATATTATCCTTTGTTCGCATGTTTCACTATCAAGTGTTTTACACCGATAATTGAACAGAATTAACATCTTGAATTATTGTATTTATCATATATGCACAAAGATTTAGATAAATAGAATTATTTTGTTAATTTTATCATTCTTTTATAATAATAAACAAGTATATGTGAGACAACTGTATTAGACTTAAAGACACACACTAACATACCACCCATTAATGACACGACCTGTTCAGTACCTATTTGCAAACCTTAACCAAAATTATTATCCTAATCAGTAATAACTGCAAACTAATAAATAAATAAATAAATATATATATATATATATAATTTTTATTTAGAATGTTATTTTGGTGATAAATATTAGAAAAGGGATAAACAAGTTAAACATATCAAATTGGTAAAATAAGTTAACATGTTATACTTGACTTGTTTATTGCATAACCCGTTTAATAAGAACTTGAATTCGAATTGAGGGTAATCGAATTTGGATAATAAATGGTTCAATCCATTTAACCCGTTTAAAATTCAAGTTTAAACGGGTCATGTCATAGACAAGAATTAATTACATATATACCTTATTTTTACTTTTTGTTTACTAATTAGTGATCATTTAATTTTTTTTATTCTTACTTATTAAATTGATAATATACATCAATTTTGAATTAATAAAGTTAATATACAACTTATATAAAATTGATATTTTGATGAAACGATAAAAAAAAATATATACAAGTTAATCATTAAAACAATTATAAAATAATATAAAAAAATTATATTAAATTTAAATTTATAAAAATAGAGATAAATTTATACATAAACATGTTTAAATCTATACATAAAATTTTCATATGTTTATATTATATAAAAATACATCCCATACAAAGTGAAATAAAAAAATTAAAATTATTTTGTAAAAATTTTTAAAACATATATATTTGTGCAAATAAAAAAAACAATATACTATAGAATCAATCCTAGACAAATTGACTTGTGTAGACCCGACCTGACCGAAGTTATCGCCCCTACCTTCTCCTACTTCCCTCATATGAGATTCCACCTTAGGCAAAGATGAGGGATTCTCAATAAGCATATAGTAATGGAATTGTGTTCAGTTTCGTTAGCATCATGCCATCACTGCAATTAAAATCTTACTTTTATAATCATGATTTTTGAATGTCTCTGTTTCACTTTTAAAGGCAAATTTCATTTAATTCTCTATTTGATCACAACAATAACGGAGTATTTCCCAAACATGCAAAAGATAACTACAGCATCTGCAAAAACAAAACGTAAATATCCATAACCCTTCAACTCAAAATTCCAACCAAGTTCACTCAAATGCTCGTCAGTCATATCATATATAATAGACTAAAGCAGATAAAAAAAGAAGGTAAAATTAAGAGAAACTAATCAAAAAGTCCGAATCCCATATCATCATCACTCTCTTCTTCCTTCTCTTCCTTTTTCTCCTCAGCAGCAGGTGCTTCAGCTGCGGCAGCTGCACCACCACCTGCGCCTGCAGATGCACCTCCTCCACCAACAAAGAAACCTCCACCACCGCCGCCACCAACAATCACCTGTTCCAAAATATGATTCACATTACTAAGAACAAATATCAGTGTTGCATCATTTGTGTGCTCTATCACCGTAAACATAACCCAAACGAGTATAAAGTAGCCTTATCAGAAGGCTATAGAATTCATACAAGGATTTCAAAGTACGGTATCACTATCACATACTAAAGGTAGATTTTGAAACACATTTTCATCAAGTAGGATGTAATAATATAGAATGAAGAATGACATAATATAATGAAAACACAAACACAATTGAGAAACGGGACTTGTAAATCAACTAAAAACAAATATCAGAACCATATTAATATGTTATGCAATTGTTCTATGATCAGTAATATACCAGGACAAAGACGCTCTTGAAACAAATAGACAATTGCATCCAGACAGTAACCAGAATTCGGAAACAATATTGCAGCAATCACAAGTTTCCTCCTAGTAAAAAGACTTAATTTCTTTCAAACAATTAACCCCGTTAATGGCATTTAATTTACTTATTGCATATTCAACAACACTATGGTCTTTGAGTGGAAATTAAATGGGCAATTCGACTGTTAATGATGTTTAATCTTAAACTAAAACATACAACAAAATACCTGAATAAACTATACAATATGCCTACTCCAAACACAATCAATTACCTATAATCTCAAAACCCTGACATATAACAATCATTGTTTCTATATATCGACTAAGATTGCAAAAATGTATTACTCCAGAATATCATTTCTAAAACAAACGGTATGTTATTGACAATAAATCCAATAACCAGCAAACCAGTTTATTCTACATCAGTGAAAGACAAGAAAAGGAAAAGAAAAGGAACCTGGAAGACAGCTGAAGAAGGAGTGATGTAAGAGAAAGATGACTGAACACCACCAGAAGAATCAGCAGAGAGAGCAGTTTGGACAAGTTTCCTCTGAAGCTCGAAGGTTGATGCAGCTGAGGCTTCAAGATCTCCTGACAACTGCTTTCCACTCCACTCGCTACCCGAGCTTCTACACACGAAGGTGAATACTCCCATTGTTGCTGATGTTGTTTAGGGTTTGTTCGGTCTCAAACTTTGGTGATGTGAGTTCGGCTCTCGCTGAATGCGTTTTATATCATGGAGACAGCTAGGGTTTATTGATGGGTAAAATGCATCTTTTAGCCCCTAAATCTATCTCCACAAACTATATCAAGTCCCTCCACTTAAAAATTAATGTGCTAAGCCCTTGAGTGAATTTTAATATGAGGATTGTACTCATGGAAGACTCCACATGTTATTGATTTTTATAAATTATATAAAATTAAAATTATTTTTTTACAGAATAAATTAAAGACTCAAATTTATTTTTTACTCCATATAATGTTTACAATTTTTTTATCTAATTGAGTCCTGCATTTAATGGATTCATAGTAAAAATCTCGTGCTTTTAATTTTGACCAAAGATATATTATGAAACATCGATGCAATAAATATTGATTACATTTGTGTTTATTTTTTTCAATTTTTTATGTGATATAATTGACTAGCAAAATTAGTTCTATTCAATTGTCTACACCATTTAGTAATAATAAGGATTTGTTCGAATCACTATAAATCACTTTTTATTTCTTGTTCTTACTTATTTTAAAAAAAATTATTCACTCTCTTAGCATCAATTCAAACCCCTTCTTTTTATATATTAATTAGTTTCTTTGTATCTAATCTATACTACTAAAACTATAGGAGATCGTAATATTTTGACACTTGGATGGCCAAAAAATTGACACATGGAAAAATAATTAAAAAAACAATTTAGTCACCTCATGGATATGTATCTCAATGATCAAAGATTAATTCAAACATATCTTATCCTTGATTTTGATTTTGTATAAATTATTTAGTTGTACACAAACTCTTTGGTAGATTCCAATTCAAAATCAAATTTAAGTTTAAAATCATAATCAAACTCTAACTTTGTTTATAGATGTACATTTTCAACAATGTATTTATAGTTCATCAATTTTTTTTCATCATTTATGCGCATCATCTCATATGAAGAGGAATAACAAATTCAACAAACAATAATACCATTGTGTTGCTATTCAATTTTTAGATAAGGCACCTTTTATTTATTGACTGTCTTGTAATGACTATCAACAAAAGTTAATGACAGTTACTTTCGCACGCTGGTATTTACCTCCCCAATTTTGTTTATGTCATAGCAAAATGTACGTTACTAAATATAGAGTCAAAAGTAGAACTGTTTTAAAAATATTCATATGCCAAAATAAAGATCATATGTGCAATTATGTGAATAATGTAGTATATAAGAAAGTATTCAAATCTATAATAAAGACATGTTTAGCAAACTATTTTTTTTTGTTTATATAATAATTATTTAATTTTTAAATATCATAAACATTCTATTGAATTTGTTTTATCATGAAAATAATTTGCATTTATGGATTAAGTTTAATAAAAATATATACTCCCTCCGTCGTATTTTTATAAATATTCTTTTTATATTGGTGGTCTCAATATATAGACAACTTTTTATTTTCATATATATCATTTATTGTTTGAAAGTCACTTTTACCCTCATCAAATTAATGACATTCTAATATTTCTAATGAAGAATTATTCATGTAATTACTTATTATCCAATTAAAACATCTCATTAAATAAGAATAATATTATAAAAGCACATGTTAACTAACACTTATAACTAACATAACCACGCATTTCTTAATTCTCAAAACTTGTCTAAAATTGTCTCTTATTGTTGGACGGAAGGAGTATAAAATTACCCGTCGCATTGTGCGGATACTGCTGCTATTATTAAAATTTAAAATATATATATATATATATATACACTTAGTTGCCTAACTAGTATAAAGAGTAATTTTTTTTATAGAGAAATTTTAAATAGCAAGAGTATTCTCCCCATATCTCTTGGCCATAAGTCTGTGATGGAAAAAAAAGTGTTTTTTTTTAATGCATCATGCAAGGAGAAATGGTGAATTGGTAGAATAGATCATGTGCATTTACTTCTCCCTTAGCGCTCATGGGTTGTAGATGAAGACATTCAACGACATTATTATAAATGTTTTTACAAATTTTTACTACGCTTGTGAAGTTAGTGATTTATTTTATAGGATTTACTCTATAAATCACAATTTATTGTGTTGATATCTTTCAAGTCGATTTAACTTGAACTAACTGTGAGTAAACTAAAGTGTTATCCATGTGCATATTTTAAAATTTAAAATTATTGATTTATCATATGTAGATAGAACATTTTTGTTGCATTTGTTTCAATTTGTATGTTGAAATATTTGGAAGATATTTAATTAAATTATTATAAATTATTCGCCTCAAAAAATTTCGAATTCAATTCAATAAATCAAAATAATGAAAATTAAGTGAACGAACAAATTAGTACTTCCAAAAGATTATAGAATTAGTAAAAAAATGTAGCCAAATCACTTAAAATTCCGCTTGATAATTGTGAAAACCAAAATAATATAAATATTTAATTGATTCAACTAACACAAACAATTAATAATCACCTTTTTTCCAACAATTAAAAACTAACAATCAACAATCTTTATGATTATTTTTATATAAATCTGTAAATGAAATAATTTATAGTATTGAAAAAAAAAATTATATGATTATTTTTATATAAATCTGTGATTGAAATAATTTATAGTATTGAGAAAAAAAAATTATATTATTCTATCAAGTTATTATAACAAACATTGGAAATTCGCTTACATGCTAGGTTGTACAATTTTTTTTTGTCTTCCCACCCGGTATCCGGTAGCTACATTGGATCTCGACTAATCCAGGCTTGTTCCGGAAGGCAGATGGAGCTACCTCACGAGGGGCGTCTCCCAAGCTCGAACTCGCGTTGCGGGGAGCCAACCGAGGGTGGTTTACCACTCCACCACACTCTCATGGGTAGGCTGTACAATTAATTTCGCGAAACATTCATATCTCGGCAGCTATTTACCATTTTGCCAATGGTACATTATGATTTCGACATTCCTAAAGTATGAGTTGGTATAGTATAGTAATGTATTATACGTTTATAATTATAGCATATTCAAAAAGACAGTATGATATAGTATTATTTTCTTAATTTATTTAATAAAAAAAATTTAATAAAAAATTAAAATAATAAAAAAAAAACCTTATAAATATAATTAATTATGTAAAATATAAAATAAGAAACAAAATGAGTTATTTCTTATTTTTATCAATATTAAATTTGATTAGAATTATTAAAACTATGATAACCTACCAATTTGGTGGGTTATTATTTTATAATTTTCTTAAGAGTTTTAAAACCATGAGAATACAATAATAACCAATACAATACAACGAACAAAGAAAACAAACATGATTTTCTCTTTAACAATACCAAACAATACAATATTAACCCACCAAACAAGTAAAACGTGTCTTAGGCTTTCTCCTAAAGTTAATAGAATTGTGTAAGAATTTTGTGTACATTTTTTCAATGTGCCATTACTCCCTTTTGGCAATTCAGAATTTCGAAGCTTTTAAAGTTTATAAATTAGTTTTATCAAAAAAGCCAAAGCTACAATACAATACATGACAATGACAAAGAAAAGTAATTTAGGCATACCGATGGGGAAGACAGAGAGAGGTTATCTCAACATATCACAAGTTCCTTATTCATTAAAGCCGCCTGCCTCCTTAATAAGAAGAATGGCAGCATTCATCATACCATAGAGTTCAGTGACTGACGCCTCATCATCTCAAAACCAAATGTCAGCTATGATTATCAAAAACTCTGAGGTGCCAAGAAAAAGCCATATATCCAAAAACAACCACTACACCTTCCTCTCCTCTCCTCTCCTCCCCTCCCCTCACAAAGTATCACATCATTTATGCTAAAAGCCTCATGCCATACATGCTCCGCTAACTAAACTTCAGAGGTACCCTACTAGTTAATTACATCATATGCAATTAACTTTGTCAACAACCTCTGTGCTTTCAACCTCAAAATGCATCTTCCCCTTTCTTTGACACAGCAATTACATTGAAATTCAGTGAGTTGGGATTTTTCTCGATCATGCCCTTTATCACTTTAACTGCATCCTGTTAATGTCATAACATCTTATTAAAAAATTCACTATTTCATAAAATCTGAAACATAAGCAATGCTATATTCACCCATGCAATTTCTGGTACTAAAAGCTAAAGCCTCAGTCGAGCAAAAACAAATTTTTGCCTGCTAGATCCTTTCCAATGGTGAAAATAAAAAAAATGAAGACCACAAGCGCAACCCAACCATTAACCCTACTAACTTGTCATATATATATACCTTATATCTAAATATATATGCTTCACACAGTCGAGTCTGCAGAATTCTGCAAAATGACCGAAATATGTTACCTGTAACAAGCTGTCTGGTGAGGAAGGGCCATGAGATATTGGTCCAGACTTTCTTCCATCAAGCTCGAAAAGCTCCCCTATAAATGCCAACAGAAAAAATCATACAAACTACCCACACAAATAACTGACAAATCTATCTTTTGATTTACATACAGTGTTATAAGAGAGCATGAAAGACAAATCTTATGAAATGCCTACCATTGACACAAGTGAAGCAAATAAAATGAGTATCCACATTGTCTGAAGCCTGCACAAAACAGGACATGTTAATATAAGATGATAGAATATAAATTTGCATTATGAGTCTCCTAAAGCAATTGTACATTCACAACTTTCACTGTAATGCTGAAGCCTATAAACCCATGAACAGTCGTTATTCATCTGATTAGCATTGGCAATTCAGAAAATTGTTGCAACCTCATTCATGGAACAAAAGCAACAGCACTCTGATAAGTACCTCATAAAAAGAGCAGATTTTATAAAAATTAAATTAGAATTTCAAATATTTTGTTTAGAAAATGAAGAATTATGTTTAAAACAGTTTTCTATTTTTTTGATAAATCATCAAATGATTGCTTTTTCAAAAAACAACTTTCTTACTAGAAGTGTGTTTAGCAATCAAAGTTTTAGCATTTCCAAACAACAATACCAAACAGACTTTGAATCTATTTTTTTAATGTTTTTTGCTCTATACACGTTCAAGTCAAATCTACACACTAATTCAGATATTAATGCAACTCCCAGTCAATCACTTCTTCTCACTCTCCATATTCATCAAATTAGGGGGCGGCGGCGTGATTAGGGACTTCACATACTCTATCAAAACAATACTGATACAGCTCAATTTCAGAAAAGAAAAAGCAAAACCTTATATAGTAATTAGACAAATCTCATCCCCATATTTCCATATATCACTAAACTTGTGATAACAAAAATCGTCCAAGTTATTTGACAAAGCATTGTGATAAACCACCATGGGTTTACAGAAGGAAGAAGAAGAACAGGAAACCCAGATCATATCACATTGATGCCTCAAGAAAACTTCATTCCATCTATATAATGATCTCAATTAACATCACAAGCGTTTACATCAAAATCACAAATCATCATGGTGGAAGTCAATATTTAATATATCTTTTTATGCACCTTCAAATATTTAACAACTCATCTCAATTCATTAAATTCTAAGTCTCCACTACATCAGTTAACACACAAATTTTAGGTGCTCGTTTCTACAACAAACCAGTTGATTATAACTTTCCATAAATGCTTCATTGGATTTGAGCCTTCTCCTAAATATATCGAAAGCAAACCTTTCCAGTTACTAAATACAGATTTATTTTTTATTTTGATCAAATCTTACATAAATCTATTATTGTATTGACTAAATTAGGCTCCAAAATTATAGTCTGTTCTGCAAACTTCCTATCTCGAAACACTATCATTGAAATTTCACAACATGAATTTTCAAACGACAAAATGGTTCAACAAAAAAATTCCATCAATTTTATTCACAAGTTCACTAATAGCAGTGTTGAAGTGCAGCTGCGATTTGGGACCAATCATGACTGACTCAAGTGAATCATCCTTCGGTTCTTTATTTATTGAAAAGGAAAGAAATTTGAACTTGGGATTGAATGAGAATGACAATATGGCATTCTATCTCATTTTTTTTAAAAAAATGAATGGAAAAAAATTATAGAGAACGGACTGAATCAGTCAGGCTTGTACTCAACGGCAAAGACAAGTTGGGTTATATAACCAGTGAAACAAAAAAAGGGGAAATGACAAAAGGAGCAGCCTCATAAAGTGACAATTTGAAAACTAATATGATCATCTCTTGGCTAGTCAACTCAATTAAACCACCTCTTAAGAAGACATACCTATTTCTTTCTACGGCAAATGACATGTGGGAAGCTGTTGAAGAGACATATTCAGATGTAGAAGACTTTTCCCAAACCTTGATGTAAAAACTCACCTATGGCAAATGAAGCAAGGGAATAAAGATGTGACTGATTATTACACAAATATGGTAGGAAATTTGGTGAGAACTCGATCTCAGCTTCAATGAAGAATGGACATGCAGTGGTAACTGTGTAAAGTACACGCAGAAACTAGAGCATGACAGAGTATTTGAATTCTTGGCAGGCCTAAATCAAGAACTTGATGATGTTCGGGGATGATTCTGGGAAAGAGACCACTTCTGTCCACCAGAGAAGTATTTGTAAAGGAAAGACACGAGGAACATAGGAGTCTGGTCATGTTGAAGGATCCCATTGTTCCCGTTGGAAATAATTCTGCTCTAGCAGTTCATGGACAGTATGAGGAGCAAAACTGGAATCGGCTAGGAAGTAACACCAAAGACAACTGTTGGGAGCTACATCGGAAACCAACTGATTGGAAGCCTTAAAAAACGAAGGATACCAAACAAGTAGTGTTAATTTTCAGAAGATAACAACCCATTCAATTCGTAACAATTGGATAAAATATATGAGATATTCTCAAATCAACAGGTCAAAATTCAAAAACCTCCAGCATGAACAATCTGGTAGTGTCTATTGCTCAATGATGTAACTTTTTAAAGACCCTATATACCACTGTTTGTCATAATGTTGAGTGAGTGAATAACTCAGGGGCTTCTAACCACATGACATCTGAGCACAAATTATTTTCAACTTACTCGACATGTGCTGGAAATTTGAAGATCATGATTGCAGATGGTTCTTTCTAGCCAGTGGCAGAAAAAGGGAGAATTAAAATTTCTCACTAGATTGTTCTCGAAAATATCTTGCATGTGCAGAAACTATCATGCAATTTAATGTCTGTCACTTAATTTGCCAAGGACTCAAATTGTTCAACTAAATTCTCACACTCACTATGTGTTTCAGGACATGACATCAAGGAAGATGATTGGGAATGCGAAGGAGTGTGAGGAACTGTACTACCTTGAAGACAAACAAGAGACATAGAAAAATTATAATAAAGCAGCTTGTTACTCTAAAGTCTAGTGATATTTAGTTATTACATTCCAAAATGGGACAAATTTTGGTATATAGAAAAATAGTTTCCTTCATTATTCTCTAATAAAAGATCAATTGAGGTTCATTGTGATATATGGGAATTTGCCAAACACCATAGGGATATTTTTCTGAAATTTTTTTATAAACTATCAACACCATTTTCAATGGTACACAATGATGTCTAGGGGTCAGTACATGTTCCAAATTGAAACAATATTAGATGGTTTGTTACATTTATTGACGATCATACTCGATTGTGTTGGGCATTTTTATTAAGGGACAAAACTATGGTAAGAACTACATTCATCAATTTTCATATAATGATTCAAACTCAATTTCAGGCTAAAGTTCAATTCTAAAGAACAGACAATGGGACGAAAGTGCTTTTCTAAGCTCTTACCTTCGTCAGAAAGGGATTATACATCAAAGCTCTTGCCCGCAAATACCCAACAAAATGGGATAGCTGAACAGAAAAATCAGCATATTCTCAAAGTCTCAAGTGTAATTATGTTCGCCATGAATGTCCCAAAATCATTTTTGCTAATACTAAATTTCATGAGACCATTCCATATTATCTGAACACTTCACTTCATTGGGAGAACTTAAGTGAAGCTCAGGTTCCAAATCTGAATCTAACTTTTTTGCGTCTTGATTCATTACATATTAATGATGTTCCTCATCAAATAGGCACAAGTCAACAACAATCAGGGTCACCCCAGCCAAATGCAGAGGGGGAAAGTGATGACCTAGAAAGGTTACACGTATATAGTCGAAGACCAAAACAATCCCAAGCACTCGAAGCTTTACCCACTTCAAAACCGATGTCCAATACAGACCTAAGAAAATGCGCCTGACCATGCTTAGGTAAATTTTGAACCTTTAATCTCAAAAGAGAATGACTTGAATTGGCCAATTGCATTGAGAAAGAAACCCCAATCATGCACTCTCTATCCTATTTTTAATTTTGTAAGTAATGATAAGTTGTCTAGAATTTGTCATGCGCTTGCTACTAACCTAGACAAAATCTCTGTCAAAAAAAAAAAACCTAGACAAATCTAGAATACTGAGAGATGTGCATGAAGTTCTGTTAGGAACAACTGAGAATCCTACATCAGATAGTTGATGTGTGAAGAATTTATAAGTGGTGTGGAACCATAACCCAATGCCTTACAATTTTGGGTAAAGATGTAATGTCAAACCCACTTGTGTCCTTGACTAGTGTGCTCCTTCACTAAGCTCGCGCTCGTGGCAGATCTTGCGAAGGCTCCTCGGGTTCCAACAAGTGGTATCATAGCCAATAGTTTGGGTTGGACATGGACAAGATCGGTGTGCGATGAAGGATCTGGATGAGTGCAAAATGTGGTCAAGAGCTGGATTACCCAGCTCTAATTGTGAGCAGGCCGGAAAAACTTATAGACGAAAGGATGGAAAACATGGAAAAAAAATCTTGGTGATGTAGTGGTGGACTTTCTGCACCAGGCCCAAAGAAGGTGAAGAGTACTCATGGTGACATCATGATAATGCTGAGCTCACCCAGGCCCAAGACAGTGAAAGTTGAAGATTTATGTTATCCTTGTCTATATAAAGTGTAGCAGCTAATAGATGCGCGTGAGCTCTTGGTTAATGACATTAGCATTCGAAGTGATTCAAAATTCCGCAGTACTGAAAAAGTGATTTCAGTTGAAGGGGAGCAAGTGTAAGCCCAATGTAGGGATTCACACTTGAGGGGGAGATTGTTAAGAATCCCACATCGTGTAGTTTTGGGATGTGAGAAGAATTTATAAGTAATGTGGACCCATAACCCAATGCTAGGGCATTGCAAAAAATTGTCAACCCGCCCAACCCGAACCCGCACTCAACCCGCCCAAATTGGGTCGGTTTCGGTTTGTTTAAAATGGAACCCGACAAGTAGTTGTCGGGTTACGGGTTCAAAAAATTTTAACCCGAACCCGACCAACCCGACCACTATATTTATAAAATTAAAATAATATTTTAACTACACTTGTCTCTAGTCATGTTCTAAAACCTAAACACCAAAGTTAAATCTCTCCATTCTTTGCGCCGCACACCATTAAGCTACATACCATGGCTTATGTCCTCACCCACTTCAATCTCCCACCACGCCGGCTCGATCTCATTGAACCACCATGCCAACACAAGCATAACCACATCTCTAGCCTCTCTATCTCCCTCTCTCACGTGTTTTGGTGAGAGGAGTGAGAAGAGCAAAACAGGTTATACTGGGAATAAGAAGAGAGGGGAGAGGAGGAAGTATTGGGTTGGTAGCCGCATCGATCGCTCACGCTTTCGCATTGTTTGTAGCGGTTTCAATTGGTGCTAACATATCGGGTGGCCATGTCCAGCTGTTACTTTCGGTGCTTTTGTTGGTGGTCATATTAGCTTGGTCAGAAGTATCTTGTACTGGATTGCTCAGTTGCTCGAATCTGTTGTTGCTTGCTTGCTTCTCAAGCTCTCCACTGGTGGACTTGTAAGAAATCCACCATTCTTATCATTATTCCAGTAATATTTGTTATGGTACTTACCTAGTAATTTCTCTTTTTGTGATCAGACAACATCGGCATTCGCCCTATCCTCCGGCGTTGGAGTATGGAATGCAGTTGTGTTCGAAATTGTGATGACTTTTGGCTTGGTTTATATAGTGTATGCCACAGCAGTTGATCCAAAGAAGGGTTACATTGGCATCATTGCACCAATTGCAATTGGT
The DNA here is from genome assembly GCA_948193385.1 of Breynia disticha f. nivosa. NCBI lineage: Eukaryota > Viridiplantae > Streptophyta > Magnoliopsida > Malpighiales > Phyllanthaceae > Breynia > Breynia disticha. Next base: position 337 of record CANYCX013366892.1, on the reverse strand, counting down.
TTCATTGTTGGTGCCAACATCTTGGCTGGTGGTGCTTTTGATGGTGCATCAATGAACCCAGCAGTTTCCTTCGGAGTCATCAAATGACATTGAGAGTTTTCTTTATGTTTACTTCCTTTTAATGGCGTTTATGTATTGAATTATAATAAATTATGTTTTGAATTTATACAATTATACTTTTAATTAATGTATGAATTAATCAATATTGTTTTGAATTAATTTTAATCATTGTATAATTTATTTTAATGTATTGCAGTATCTTAATTTGATTATAAGGATTATTTGTACATTAATATAAAATTTATCAAATAATCATTGCAATTTATATAATTAGATG
>CANYCX013365623.1:0-10724 GCA_948193385.1 Breynia disticha f. nivosa | reverse complement strand
CATTTGCATGTGATTTGCATTTGCATTGGAGTCGCATTCATACATAATACATAAATTATTGCATAATTGATAAGATATGAATACGACTGAAATTAACACTTACGATGAAATCGATGAAAATGAATTAAGCTTGATATGCTTAATACCTTGAGAGAATAATGAAATAAAAGAGATAAAAAGAGTAGACATAGTAGGTTAGAGGAGAAACATATTCCCTAAGGAATATGGGTTTTCCCTGCGCCACTTACTGAGCTTTCTCGCTCACTAGGACGATTTGTTTAAAAATGCGCAGGTCGTTGAAAGTTACCAATGGACTGGAGTTTACAGTGATCTTGCACCAGACTTGCTGACGTTAGAGGTGGAGCTCCATTATCTTATTTGTACTGTTTTCAGATTGAGGATTTGAACATATTTGAAATATGTAACAATTGTGTTTGGATTTATTTTCAAACGTTTTTATTTTCTTCCGCTGAATTTATAAATTATGGATTATGTATTATATTATTGTTGTAATCGATTTGGGCCCGTGTATGTTTTTAAGAAAATTGTATTTAATTTTCTATCTCCTCTAACTCATATTCAAAATAAACTCTGATTTTACAATTATTTTATAAATATTATTAATTAAAAAGAAAAACGGGATTTTATTTTTGGGGTTCATATATTCTTTAGGCTTATGATCAAATAATAGGGTGTCCCTCAAATAATCATTATTGATTGAGACCCACATTCTAGCTGATTTTGTATAGAGTTTTCAACCTTTTGGGGCCAGATTTGAACTTCTTGACAAGCTTTCATCCCTAAACAAATGGGAAAATAGAACCCATCAATGCTTTATTGGAGCTCTATTTTTTGTAGTTTGTGATTGTCGATCAACGAAATTGGGTGAAGCTAATAGATATGGCCCAATTTTTTTACAACTTGCAAAGTAATGAATCAATAGGGGTTAGTCCATTTAATTTGGCTTCAGGGAAACAACCAATGGCGCCACACACATTAGATACAGGATATCAAGGTAAGAGTTCTAGAGCTTACTTATTTACCAAAAGATGGAACAAAAAAGCTGAGATGGCTAAGGCATACTTGTGCAAGTGGCCAAGAAAATCAAGAGATGAGAATGGTAAGATGAGGAGATGCCAAGATTTCAAAGAAGGAGGCTTGATGATTGTAAATCTCCTTATTCATAGAAATTTGGAGGAAGTTTGCACTGAGGCTTGATTTAGATATACGACAATCCATATCCATAAAGAAAAGAGTGTGCTATCTAGTCTACCAAGTCAAACTCTTTTCTCAATTAGAGATCTACCTTTTGTAACATGTGACCTATCTCAATCCATATAGAGTAAAAAGGAGAATTCGAGTTAAGGTGAGTCAAATTGTGCACCACCTATCATGGCACTTTCCAATGCAAAGATGTGGACGAGATCTTGGCACATAGAGTCATTAGGTTGGGTTTAAGCCCAATATATAGCGAATACTTAGTCAAGTGGAAGATTTAAATGGATAACCAAGCCATTTGGGACCATGAATTATTGTTTTATTCATATCATGACAAAATTAAGACCTCCACCTAGACGCGACAAAGACATTGCGAGGATAAGTGAGGGAGAATGTTATGAAGTCTACAGGAAGCTCTAAAATATTTCTAGAACATTATGGAATCTTGAAGACTTGTAAATATTTTCCAAGTCTTATATAGATATATCTTAAGAGTAAGAGTGATGTAGAGAATTCTTAATGAGAATTGTACATCGTATGATCAAAGCGATCATCACATCCTTAAGAAGGTGGAACTTGTGTGAAGAATTTCAAGCTTTATTAATACACTTGTAATCACTATGCAATCTTTTAAAATTATTTTATAGATCTAGGCTGACTTGAGATCGAGTGTGAGATCAAGTGTCGATCAAGCATTGGTAAAAAGTCCAAGCTCATTGCAAGTGTCTTAAGGAGGCTTATTTTGACAACGTTAAACAGCAACATTTGTAAATTCATTTCATTTATTAAGAATAAACATAATTGGCCATATTTGGTTTGAAAAAAATACCCGTAATATTCTATTTTAATTCTGAAAAACTATTAACTCTGAACTTATGATCTATCCATACACATATCTACCTTAGAAGTTCCACATAATAGCAAGAAAAATAATCATTGTATGGACATTGTTCTTTTCAGGTGACACCCAAGATTATTCCAATTTGGGGTGGTTTTATTGTATAAATAATTTATTGGCATTGATTTATTTTGATAAAAAAAATAGTTCTTTATGAATGAAAGTGAATTTAGATTATCCATGTCAATGGAGGATAGCATAATGTTACGGGCAACTTGGCTAGATGAATTACAGTAGCGCAAAATTTGAATCATTACTCAGGGTTTTTTGGCAACACGTGTTCGGCTCAACTAGACCAAGTGTTGATTACATAACTCTCTAGAAAATGTGGGAAAACGTGGGAGGATAAAGCATAGTTGACTAGAACAATCCCTGACTTGTCTAGAACTTAAAAGAATTCAGAATTTGCTTGGCTTGCTCTATACTCTACCATTTCCAAAATTCTCCATGGATTAGCTTCCTACACAAGCTTTGACCTTGTAAATATGTAGATATTTTTCCTACAATTCTGTACACATATTCTGGTGCACTTAAAGGGAAACTCTATATAAAGCCCTCTCACTCCAATTGTAAATACTTTTACAACTTGTGTAATACAAAGCTAGCATTCTCTTAAAACTTTAAGACTCCACACCTAAGCTGAAACCTCTCTTCGACAATGAATTTTCTAACTATTTGCATCAAACACGCATCAAGGACTCTTTAGTACTACTCTAACCATAGAGTTTTGTAAGTACAATGTTACTTGGCTCAGAGAAATTGCTAAGTACGTGAAAAGTGGTATCAGAGCAATGTTCAATCCTTAGGCATTATTCTACCAAATCTAATAGCAAGTGAGGAAGTTCGTGTTATTGCCCTTAACAAGAAGAAACCCATGGAACAAGATCGTGGACATGAAGAACAATGTGTTTTAGTAAAACGAGGGAAATATAAGGTCTTTGCAATAGACATGATGGAGTCTCATCTCGTAAGCCTCGAGTAAAATTTTTCCACTCTCATTATATCCTTTGGTGGAATTTCAGATCAAGTAGACAACTTGATCCATGAAATTGAGGATGTTTCTTGGGTTGCCAATGTGATGATCCAAGACCTTGGCAGTACCCTTCGGGGAGAACTAAACTCCTTGGCTCAAGAAATTGACGACTTCTGGAAAGCCTTCTAAACTAAAGTGATTTGTAAATAATTGAGCTCTCTTTGTTGAGGAAGCCATGCCTCGACTAGCTCAGTAATGACTACGGCCTTACATTAAGGACTGAAGGTTCTTAAGCCTGCTATGTTCAACGATGTGCATGATTCCACCATGGGAGAGAATTTTCTCTTCAATATTAAATAATATTACAAAGCCAAGGGTGTTTTTGATGACAACATTAGGATCAACAATGTTGAAATCTTCTTCAAAAAGGCAGCACAAATATGGTAGAGGCACAAGCATAAAGCACTTGCGTCATCGACGCTTATGAGCAATTCAAGGATGAACTATAAAAGAAATTTGTGCATCACAATGCAAATGATAAGGCATAAAGCAAATTGAGACATTTGTGTGAACCACAGTGCAAATGATAAGGCAAAAATGGAACCACAGTGAGTTATTTCAAGAAGTTCACTACGTTATTGTTGGAAATCCCAGAGATCCCCAATGATCAGCTCTTCTTTGACTTCAAGGCTAGGCTAAAAGATTGGGTGAAGTTAGAGCTTCATCGAATTGGATTAAAGACCTTTAATGAAGTGATTGTCTTGGTGGAAAGTCTCAAAGACTTCACCCAATAAAAGAGTAAGAAACCCAACTCCAATAAGAGTGTGGGAGCAGCTTAAAAGGATAATAACGAGGGTAAGGAGTCAAGAAACAAGAAGAATTCTAATAGATTTACTAAGCCTGACAAGGGGAGTTTAGGTAATCCAAAATCCTTCACAAAACCTCCAAATCCTTGCTTCATTTGCGATGGTCCACATTAGGTCAAGGATTGCCCAAAGTGCAAAACAATGAATGTTATGATTTTGGAGTGTGATAATGAAAGTCCCTAAGAACCTCAAGCCAAAGTGGGTTATCTCCAACGCTTGGGTACCATCTCTAAGATTTTTTTCTTCTAAGTCGGTGAAAGGAGGAAAGATACTCTACATTGATGTCGCAATCAACGACTAGCCTACTTGTGCCATGCTTGACACGGGTGACACTGACAATTTCATATATATGCAAGAGGCAAAATGCCTTGGTTTGAAGTGGAACAAACGCATTCGTACCATCAAGGCAATGAATTCAGAGGCAAAACCTACTTATGGTGTTGCTCAAGGTATGAATATGAAGATGAACGAATGAGAAGGAAAATAAAACTTCACAATCATGTCGATGGACAAGTTCAAAGTTATCCTTACATGACATTCTTTTACCAAGACTCCACCATTCTAGTCCCTTATAAGAACTCTCTATTCACTGAGGAAGACTAGACTTTGCTTAATCCCATTGAAGAACTTTACAAGTTCAAAGGTTCTAGTAATCTTTGTGTTACAGTTCAAACAGGGCCTTAAGTCCAAAAGCTCTTACCTTTCTATGATTAGGGAGTTAAACAATGAGGAAGATGGTGGAGAGAAGGGTGACCATCCCTTAGAGATGAATTAAGTCCTTGACGAATTTAAGGATGTGATGTCATCTAAGTTGCTTAAGTGTCTTACACCAAATCGAGATGTAGATCACCACATTGAGCTTGAGTCGGGTGCAAAACCGCTTGCCATGGCACCTTATCAAATGTTTCTTCTGAGCTTACGGAGTTAAGAAAGAAACTCCAAAACTTGATTGATTAAGGCTTTATTTGGCCATCCAAAGCTCTGTATGGTGCTCTGGTTCTTTGTCAAAAGAAGAAAGATGGGTCGCTAGGAATGTGCATAGACTACCAAACATTGAGCAAGATCACAATCAAGAACAAGTATCCAGTCCCATTAATTGCTGAATTGTTTGATTAGCTTGACAAGGCTCGATGGTTCTTAAAAATTAACCTGAGGTATTAAGTTCTCATTACAACAATTCATATTCTAAAGACAGTGTGTGTGACTTAATATGGAGCGTTTAAGGTTCTAGTGATGCCCTTCAATCTTATGAACACTCCAGCCACATGTTGCACTCTAATGAACCAAGTATTCCACCCTTTCTTGGAAAAAATTTTTGTTGCTTACTTAGACATCATTGTTGTGTACAGTGACACCTTGGAGGAGCATGTTCAACACTTACAACAAGTCTTACAAGTCCTCTACATGAAAGAGCTCTATGTGAAGAGGAAGAAATTTTCATTCGCAAGCCATCAAATCAAAGAGGGAAAACTCTTGATGGGTCCAGCAAAGGTCCGATCTATTCTAGAATGGAAGCCTCTAAACAAAGTTCTGGAGCTATGATCCTTCCATGGGCTGGTCAAATTTTATCGGTAGTTCATACAAGGATTTTTAGCCATTTTTGCCCCACTAACAAAGTTGCTGAATAAATTCAAGAATTAGCATTGGAGTAGGGGATGGTAAGATGCATTTGAGACACTCAAAGGAGCAGTGTCAAGCAAGCCTTTCATGATGCTTCCTAACAATAGAAAGCCCTTTGAGGTACACACTGATGTCTCAAATTATGCTAGTGGAGGATTCCTCATGAAGATATCCAATTGCCTATGAGACTCAGAAGCTGAATGAGACAAAAAGGAAATAAATTGTACAAAAGAAAGAGACGACAATTGTGATCCATTGCTTGTGCACTTGGAGACATTACTTGCTTAGGATTCAATTCAATTTCTTCACGGATAATGTACCGATGACTTACTTTTAGACCTAAAAGAAGTTGAGTCCCAAGAAATCGTTGGCAAGATTTCTTGGTCGAGTTTGACTATAAGCTTGAGTACAAACTAGGCAAGGCCAATGTCGTCACTGATGTAATAAGTCAAAAGGCTCAGCTATCCTCCATCATAGCTAATGAACGAAGGAGTGATTTTCTTGGCCGAATCAAGTAAGGCATGGAGAATGATAGCATAGCCAAGAATTTGCTCCATCTTACCAACAAAGGGAAGACATGAGGATTTCGGGAGAAGGATGGCCTTCTCCATACTATGGGCAATCAAATATGTGTGCTAAAATAAGGAAACTTAAGGCAAAAGATACTTAAGGAGTGTCATGACTCCTTATGGGTTAGACATCCAAACATGAATAGAACTCTTGCATTGGTTCAACAAAGCTATTATTTGTCGTAACAATATGGAGAAGTGGAGGCATATGTTCAAACATGTCTTCTTTTTCAACAAGACAAAGTGGATCAACAACGACCAATGAGGTTATTTAAGTCACTTTCCATTGTTGAAAGACCTTAGTAGAGTGTATAAATGGACTTCATTGTTGCCTAGCCTAAGTCTAAAGAATTTGAAAGTATAATGATGGTGGTGGATAAATTTAGCAAGTATGCTACCTTCATCCCAGCACCAGCGGATTGTAAAGTCGACGAAGCAGTTAGGTTATTCCTAAAAAATGTTGTGAAGTTGTGGGGTTGCCAAAGAGTATCATAAATGATCGTGATCCATACTTCACTGACAATTTTTGGAGGGAATTTTTTAGTCTCCTTAGTACGAACCTAAAACTCTCAACAAGCTTTCACACTCATAGTGATGGGAAAACCAAGAGGATTAATGTTTGGTTGGAACTATATCTATGACATTATATAAGTGCCCACCTGTGAGATTGGGCAAGGTTGTTTGATGTCGCCCGATTCTCGTACAAACTCCATAGGAGTGAGTCTACAAACAAAAGTCCCTTTAAGATCATCATGGGGTACCAGCCTATTAATCCCAATGCCATTGCCTCAACTTATAGCGAAAACAATCCATCGGCTTACAAATTTGTACAACAATGGCATGAGCAGTCAGATATTACATGGGCATATCTCGACAAAGCCTAAAAGTGAATGAATAAATGGGCTAATTTGAAGAGGAGACCAAGGGATTATTATGTCGATGACTTTGTGATGATAAAACTCCTCTCTAATCAGTTCAAGGCTCTAAGAAAGGTGTATAAGAGGTTGGTTCAACACTACAAAGGGCCATTTCCCATCTTGGCTCGTGTTGGTATGGTTGCCTATCGCATAAAAATCCTACCAAATCTGAAGATCCACAATGTCTTTCATGTAAGTTTGTTGAAGCCCTACAATGGAGACAAGGAGGATCCTACCACAATGAGTCCAAGAGAGCACCAACGATAGTTGTCACCGAGTATGAGAGGGAAGTTGAGTGCATCCTAGCTGACCGTCTTGTAAGGAAATGTGGGGTGCCTAACTATACATAAGACTTGGTGAAGTGGAAGGGCCCCCCCTCTCAACAGTGAACCCTCTTGGGAGCATGAAGAACTGTTGTGGCAATTCCCCCAATGCATAGAGGAGTATAAGACTCAATTCACGACAAGGGCATCATGAGCTTAAGTAGGGAGGGTGTTGCGGGTGACTTGGCTTGCTATATACTCTACCATTTCCAAAATTCTTTATGGCTTGGCTTCCTACACAAGCTTTGACCTTGTAAATATGTAAATATTTTTTCTAGAATTCTCAACACGTATTTTGATGCACTTAAGGGGAAACTCTATAAAGCCCCCTCACTTCAAGTGTAAATACTCTTACAACTTATGCAATACAAAGCTGACATTCTCTCAAACTTTTAAGACTCTCTGTCTAAGATGAAAGCTCTCTTTGTCAACTAATTTTCTAAGTGTTTGCATCAAACACACATCAAAGGTTACTTACTACTACCCAAACCATCAAGTTGTCTAAGTGATGTGCTACTTGGCTCGAGAGAAATTGCTAAATATGTGACAATAAGCTCTAGTGTTTCAGTTACACCATACTAAAGATATTTTTAGTTCTTTGTCTTAGAATTTCAATATTTGTATGTATTTGATTTGATATTTGAGATAAAAAAGATATTTTGGTTCTTTGGTATGTCAACTACAATTTTTAACAAAACTTCAAATTAAAAACTTTTATTGAATTAAAAGTATAAAAAACACAATAACTATATTTACAAAGCTCTGTTTTAAAATTTTTATTTATAAAATTCCTTTTTATTACCACGTTTTTTCTCCCCACAATATCAAATCTTAACGTACTTAGTTTATGCATCTCCTCTAAGTTATAAAATGATACCACTCTCCTCGTCATACATATGCATTTGGGCATTATTGTCTATTTTAAATTGGTGGCAACACAAAAATCATTGGCGACAAAAAACATTGGTGACAAAAAAACCGTTGAAAAAGAAAAACTATCGGCAACACAAAAACCGTTGGCGACAAAAAACCATTAACAATGAAAAATAACAAAAAACACATCAACGACAAAAAACCATTAGTGATGAAATAACCATAAAGAATCCAAACAATAATATTTCTACCAAAACAAACATACAACAAAAAAGAGTCCAATTCCAAAAATAAATTAAAGAGTAAAGACCAAGAAAATTGTACATACCTTAAGACCAAATGAATCACTAAGAAGTTTAATGAGAACCAAGAGAACCTCTAAAGATGAAGAATAAGTTTTAATAAAAATGCATTGCAGGCATGCATATATACAGACGGATACCAAAGTACGTGTGGTTGATACAACAAACATGTGGTCGTCACAACAATGCATACTTCATTGGCCACTTGAAGAACATCACTCTGCATCTATTTTTCAAGAGAAAGCCAAACAACAAGATGGAACAATGAACCAATAAACAAGATTATTTCAATATGTCTTTAAACCAACAAATCAAGAAAAGAAAAGAAAAAGTGCATGCAATTTAATCTTACAAGCCATAAAATGAAAGACAATTCAATAGATAGGGACCAAAGTTAATAAGTTATTTAATAGCTCATTCAAAAATCAGTCCACAATAAATTTATACAACAGTACCCACAAATTAAAAACAAGAAATCTAGTTTTCTTGTAAGTCAAAAGTCGAGACGCAAGAAGACATACAAATCTATAAATAATGGTAGCATTGAGTCACCAGAAAAATAATTTAAAGAAGATGAATCATATTATTTATAGCACACCAAAAGAAGCATTATTTACAACAAGAAAATTTGGTCATGCCACAAAGAAAATAAGAGAGCAAATCCATCTCAATAGAGACGATAAAATAAGAATATACATAGAAGGAAACAATTAGGTTCAGTTGTGATATAAAGAATAAAATAAAAGACATTTTTGGATCATGATTAAGTTTCACGAGAAAAGGATAAGAAAAAATACTAGTAGTATTATGACACTCATTACATGTACACTCATCATAGTTATAAACGTTAAAAACATGGCCAATAACTCTTTAAAAATTGGGCTTCGCAAATTTTTGTAGGAATTTAAAAGGCCATAACTTATGATTTATGATAAGTTATGAAGCTCATAAAATATAAAATTATAGTTTATCATAAAATTTATATAAATAAATTATCAATTACTCCTATAGTTGAGAAACTCAAACATAGGAGTGAGGAGCTACTATTATAGGGTGTATATTATAAGCCTAAAAGATAGATACTTTGTATTCCTCAAAATGAGTCATATTGTGACCCCCAAATTTAAATATCATCCGCGTATACTTCCCTCCTACGAATGATATTTAAACCCGGAAATCAAACTTTAATTTAAAATCAAATAAAATAACAATACAATTTAATAAAGGAAAGTAATTTAAAATCAAATAAAATAACAATACAATTTAATAAAGGAAAGTTCAAATCATACAAACTCATTTTGCAAACATCTATATATACATATATCGAAATATCTTTACAAAAGTTCCTAGGTTATAGAAGAAACTAGATTCCAACTGAGTCCATTTTCAATTATAACCTTGTCAAAATACATATAATCAAATACAACATTTGTCATGTACAAAACAACCCTAATCCAAAACATATATCATGCCCACCTTGACTCTTCTTTGTCAACTTCCAAAATTTCGATCTCTGCACCTCGTTACGAGCAAAAGAAATCTTTCTAACGTCCTGCCGAGCGTTACAGGCAAATAATTGCTTGAGTTATACTCAGTAATCAACTTAACCACACAGGGTCAGTTTCATTCGTATTCAAAATAATAATTTCTAAAATCACACAACCCAAATTAATAATATTCATAAGTATTGGAACACAATCATACACTTCAAACTTCATAATAATCATCCTTTAATGTACCTAAGAAGAACTATTTTTCATGTTCTCAGGTTGGAACGCGGGCTGTTTCATTACTACGTAGAGTGGTTCTCGAGTACGCGGACTCGCCTCCACACCGCGTAGTTCAATAAAATAGTGTCATCTGGAAGTTTGATACATTACGCGGTGTCAGAGAAAACTACGCGGTTTCAGCACGACACCGCGTAGTTTATATCTACCCCTCGTGATGTCCTGCCTCCCAGGCTTAAACTCTAATCAAACACCTAATTAACATTTTAATCACATTTATAACACATATCATCCACATCAAGTATCAATCTCATCATAATTAAGCAATAATAACCTTTTTAATCCCCAATTATCTCAAATTCAAACAACTATCACATTCCATAATTCTTCCTTAGTACATATTTATGCACACACATATATACATACATCATTCAAACA